>CAVNYN010282831.1:0-15758 GCA_963692815.1 Nyctanthes arbor-tristis | reverse complement strand
ACCTAGCAGATAACATCATGATAAAATGAACTGAATGCTTATGGTTGTCATGTCGCCATTACAAGTTACAACCTGGCTGAAAGTGTAATACAAAATCCGCGGCCACTAGTTAACAGAAAATTTAGCTCACAAAGCATAAAGCCACTGCATCCTTCAAGAAGAAGTTGATTTTCTAGCTAGCATTCTCAGAACAGTAATTGCAAAAGCGAAGAATGCACAACAGATGTTCCATCAATGAAGAGTGATGAGGAGAATGGCTTTTTAATCTGTGCCTGCTCTGCGAGCAGTGGAAGCAGTGTAACACTGCTCCTACGCTAAGTGGATGATGATGAACTCCCTCAAATAACCTTCTTCACTGCTTTTCCAGGTAAAGTGATATGGCCTTCCAGAAGTCCCTCTCTCTCGTGTGGATGCATTTTTTTATTAAGATTGCTAAAAAATGAGTTCTCGAGCCTTTTTTTTTTTTTTTTAATCTTTGTTTTTAAATGGAATATTTGCGCTTTGTTAAGGCTAGCATAAATATCCTGTGTAGACTTCTTTCCGTCAGGAGAATGGAAGCTTTTTCATGAATCATGAATGAAAAGTGACAACTTGGAAACTAACTCGAAATTTTCTAATACTAATTAGTTGAAGTGCATGGCTAGTCTTACCATATCTGTTTGAGCAAGACTCCTTGATTATACAGCCCCCGGAAAAAATATGTTCTCATTATGGGATTAATTTGAATTTCTTTTGATGTAACTTTTGATGCCGAAGCGAGTAAAACAGAATACTCAGATATGTAATAGCACTTACAATTGTCGCAGGGTACTTGTTAGTCCCAACAAATTTTGAATGTTAATCATCAATTTCTTAAGACTTCCTGTTGTCTGCTTGAGGATGTTGATTTCTCTCAACTCAAGTATTTACTTACTGAAAGCTGATTTCTATGCAGTCAGGTCGGGCTCCTGCATGGAGCCATGTGACTTTGGCTGTTTTTAATTGGTTCTCGGGCTCCATTCAAGATCCCGATCTAACTCCATAAAAAAACTGTTTATTGCACTGCATGTTGTGAAGTGTAGCAATCTGGATTTTTATTTTGTTTGACATAGACTTATGACTGACATGTCAGCTCCTTGTAAAGTTTTTATGCTTGCCATTGGAACTTAGAGATCCTAAGTTGATACAAACTATCCTGGTCAATATTAGCAATATGGTGCAATATATTATAAGCATGCGTGATTGCCAGAGAGGTGAAATATGGGGAGATCGGAAGAGCACACGTCTGATATCCGTTATGTCTACTCCCTATATTGATTTCTGGTGGATTTCCTGATATGCATTGGTTAAACTTTCAACTTATGACTGCATTTCCGATATCAAAGTTGCGACATGCTCGGATATCATAAACATAGCATCTAGTTTTGCACTTCTCCTGGTTAAAAGAATCAATTGTCCCTTTTTGTACATTTGTTAACTCCGAAAAGCAAATTTTGCGCTTATTCTTTCCCCTTTTTGTTCACTTGAACTATTTATTGGGGTTATGCAAATTCTGCAGAAAGGAAATGATGAGAATTGCATTGCCGCCCTGGAGTACGATTCTGAGTCTTTTGCAAGGATGATATGAAATTGAGTTTTCATCATTTATGCCCCTATCAGTCAGGAAATGCTTTATGTTGACATGGAAGTTATTGGCGTTCAATTGGAGGTACTGGATTGCTAAAATTTATGGCCTGGTGACTTGCACATTTCTTTGGCAAAAATGTAGGTAACCAACCATATTAGGGGGGAGGGGGGATCAGAACTAGTTTGGTGGGTTTTTAAAAGGTGTTATCTGAGTTAATTGCAAGCACAGAATATGGCCCTTGGTCACCTGTAGTAATGAAATTTATTAGTCCTCCTGATTCTATATCTCATCTTTCTTTCCTTTTTTACCCTCCCTGCCGCTCTAGAACCAGTGCATATATTTTTTTTATCAGGAATGCATGATATAGAAAATTGGAGGAAGAACAATCTGTTATTTAGGCTATGATAGTGCCAGTTTAGTGTGGATTGAAACTGTTTTCATCCGTAAAGCAACATCTTGAGTTCTTGAGATTTTTATCATTCCACTGGATGATGCAGAAATCGTTACATAAATTGATGCTTTTGCTGGAATAAAACATGTCTAGTGATTTCTGACTTTTATGTTAATTGTTAAGTCAAATAATTATAAATTGCATATAAATGTTGATTGCATTGATGATGTTGGGAGGAAGAAAGGATGAGGATTGAATATAGTCGAAATGTTAAGATTCAGTCAGATATAGAGGCAAAATGGGTTTGATCCAAATATAAATTTTGGTAACTGGGTTTTGTAAACTTGGAGTTATCCTAGAAGTACTGCCTAATGCTGGATTGGCTATGGCCCAAAAACTGTAATTGCTGAGTTAAAATTTACCAGTGGAACTTGGTCCATTTCTTATCTAATGGTTATGGTATAATAATTAGTTTAAGTTGACAGTGTTTTCAACACCAAATGACCTTAAGAAGCGGGGAAATGTAATTTCAATTGCACACCCCCTATCACCAAATGAAATGTTACATCATTTGAAAATTTCCTATGGTTAATGCCTTATGAGTCTGTAACATCAGGTCACAAGTTTCGAATTTTTAACAACAATTTAACTAATCAAATCATGTTACATGACAAAAGTTCAAAAAATAATTGTTGCTTAAACGAAAGCCAATTATAATTGGCTGCCAAACAGAGCCTAACGACCCATTTGTTTAGGTGTTTGCTCATTCCTTGTTAACTGATCCAACTCGTGGGGTGGTGAGTGTCAAAAGAACTAGTACTAGTATGTAAAGTACCTGCCCCGTTATGTCTGAAAACTACTCCTTCGGTCTTAAAAAGATATTCCTCATTTCTTTTTTTATCCGTCTTAAATTATATTCCCCTTTCTTAAGTTAATTTTTTAGTTTTCTAATATACTCTCATTTATTGTGTATAGTAATCAACAAAGAACAACTAAAGTGAAATATGATACGATCACGGAAGCGTGAATTTAGCAAAACTCTCAATATTGCGGTTTACCCCAAAAAAGCCAATTCGTGATTTTAAGTTGTCCAAAGAACTTAATTCAGACCCGCCATTAAATCAACGAACCATGAATTTGATAACACGCCAAAAGAATTAAGACACAATTCTTAATAAAGAAGATTAATCTCTTGATCAAATACAAGAAATTAGAAATGAAAATTTAAATTCTCACAAATACTCAAAGGGAATAAACTAGGGTTTTAATTTCAAACTTCAAAAACCCCTTCATATAATGAAAGTTGTCCTTAAATAGGAAAATAAATAACCTAAACTAATTAGGAAACATGTAGAATTCATAAAATAATAAAAACAATTAAAGAAAATCATTAAAATGCCAAAAAAACAAATCAACTCCGCTCGTAGAGGAGCTGTGCGGGCGGATCAGGAAGCAAGGAGCCCGCCCTCGTGGTTCTGCCAAAAATATGCCATGTTGTGCGGCCGCATACAAGGGCCCTGCGGCCGCGTTCTGCTATCAGTTTGTGTTCTAACGTGCATAACTTTTAGTAGGAAACTCGGAATTGAGATCCGAAAGTTGCGTTAGACTTCTGACTCGATAGGCATTTTGATGACGGGCTGTACTCCCATAAAAATCATATTCATTATAGTTTTGTGGCCTGAAATATCTTAAACTACACAGCTTTGGTCTTTTAAACATTCGACTTGAATACTTCTTCACATAATTCAAGCCTTGAACTCTTCATTTGACCCTAACCTTGTCACATTTAGGTCTTCATTTCCATGGTTTAATTTGGGTACAATTTTCAATATTTGGTATCGTAGTCACTGCATATCGATTCGCATCATGTGGGGTGACGAGTGTCAAAAGAACTAGTATTGTTATGTAACGTGCCTGCCCCGTCATGTCTGAAAACTACTCCCTCGGTCCCAAAAAGATATTCCTCATTTCCTTGTTTATCCGCATCAAATTATATTCCCATTTTCCTAAGTTAATTTTTTAGTTTTCTAATATACCTTCATTTATTGTATAGGTTGGGGTTGTCGTTGCCATTTGTTAGTGTGAACATTTAGGGGTTGTTCAGTTTATCATTTCAGATTTTTAGTTTTTAATCTTTCAAAAGATTGGAAACCTATTTATATTCATATTCTTAAAACTAAAATTACATTTTAAAAACAAGGAAAAATTGTGTGAAGAAAACTCAAAATAACATTTTGTCATTTTGAGCTTTTCCGTGTTAAAAATTAAAAATGCTGAAACTAAGCAAAAAAAAATCCTTCTTTTCTTTTTTTCTTAATATTTACTTTTAGAAAGCAAGACTAGAAATGAATTAAAAACTTAGAACTGAAATATAAAGAGAATAGTGTAGCTAATTTATAGTTGTCTTTAATTATAACTAGAATTCTCACTCGTGCGTTGTATGGGATTTAAAAGTAATAACAACTGTAGTAATTCTAGAGAGACATTTATCTGACATGAAAAAGTGACATGTTTAGTTGTCAACCATCTATTGGATGATTGTAGGTTTTGAAATTCACCGCTTGCATATAAACAACAAATTCATGTTTGCCAATTAACAAATATCAGTTATTCATATCAAATAAACATATCTACCTAGAATTACTCTAATGGCAAATGTCAATAAATTTTTATACAAAAATTTAATAAATTATTAATACAGCCAATTGAGTCATATATTTGCATTATGAGACATAAATTTTTATAATCATTCTATCATATTTTGATTTATTTGTCCGTAATATTTTTTGTACTAGCTAATTATTTTCTTTTTTTTTTATATACATTGGATATAAGGGAACGGAGGGAACCAATATCAGTTATTCATGCTCTATAAATATGTCTCTATATAATTACTCTAATAACAAATGTCAATGGATTTTTATACAAAAATTTCATATAAATTATTAATACAGTTAGTTGATTCATATATTAACATTATGAAGCATAAGTTTTTATAACTATTCTAATATACTTGAATTTATTTGTCCGTAACACTTTTTGCACTAGTTAAATCTTTTTTTTGATACAGTATGTAGAGGGGAGGGGAGAAGCATGTGTGTTCCAACTTATGACCTCCTGTCTAGAATGTGAAAAACCTAACAAATTTAACATTTGTTTGAATTACAGCATCAGTTAATTATGAGATTTATAAATAAAAATTAATTGAGGTGATTAAATAAAAGTAAAATGTTTAAAAATTATTGAATAACTATTCCAATGCAACTGTATCAACATTCGGTCCATCTCTCAAATAAATAATCCAACTCTAAATACAGTAAGATCATATTTAAAATGACAAATTAAAATTTTTGTTCCATAAGAAATTATCAAAAAGTTTCAACTTATATTAATTATAGAATCGGCAAATTGGAGTACTATAATTTAAAAAAAAATAAAATTTGATTATTGCACTACAATACCATACAAAAATTTCTTCGAAAATCATTAAAAATTGAAATTTATAATAATGTTACAGATTTTTAGAAATTTATTCGTTTAGAGACGTACTATGCATGTATTTTCTAATTATAAAGATTACTATTTGCTTTTTTTGAAATTGAACTCTTGATTAACTTCGTGTTTGATTTGATAAGTGACGGATCCCTAATTCAATATAGTTGGCTAAAAAAACTACCGTAAATTGATGATTAGATATAGGTTAATAAAGGGAAAAGTGAATATCATTTAATAAATTAGCGTAACAATTTTTCAAAAAAAAGATAAAAGAAATTAAATGATGTCACCAGAAATCTTATAGAACCAGAAATTTTGCAGAGTCAGACAATGAACGGGAAAAGTCACATTTCTCTTATTATATATATATATATATATATATATATTATTTTATAAATTTTAAGTTGGATTAATGTGGAAACACATTATTTTGACCAGTGGCGGATCTAGACTTTTCACCTAATAGGGGCGAATAATTACGGTAAAAATGAGATATAATATAGGTCATTGTTGGTAGTTGACACAAAAATAATGTATATTACATATAAACACGAGACATTGTAATGTTTTGAATTTAACAATAATTCCGTCAAAAATATCAGAAACTTTTACACTTTTACAAGAAAATTCTCTATTTTTAAACAACAAAAAGAAATTATTACAATTTAAAGAATCAACTGTTAATTCAAACAACATCATTACAACTCATTCTATATATAACTTTAAACATTTTCTAATTGAATGATTAAATCTTTTCTAACTCTATAGCTAATTGAAAAAATAGGCGCAAACTAATAAACAAGTTAATAAGATGCTCATTATTACTTTTAAAATGTAAAATCAAGCAAAATATTCAATAAATATCATTTATATCAAATCTTAATTGTCGAAAAAAGAAAAGAAGGAAAAGAAAATTTATATGAAATCGAGCCAAAGTTGTTATCTAAAACGAGAAAACTGAAAAATTCATTTTCGACACTTGATCTTTTTAAAAATTTTCAAATTTTGGAATAGGAGCTTTTGCTAGAAAAGTGGGATGGAGTACGTGAGTTCCACACAAATTAAAAGAGGAAAAGACAAAGATATGAGAGTGGAAATAGTTTATTACAAATTTGACCTTGACTGGTTTATAACCTTGAATGGAAAAATAAGTATGGGGGCTAAATATGTCACTTCATTTTTCTACTAAGGCAAATAGTTAAATATTTCAATTTTTTTATGTGTGGGCCACTGCCCTCAGTGCCCCTACTGTAGATCCGCCCCTGATTTTGACACATTCCATTTGAGAAATGTACGCCATCCGAGCTGCCTCCCAATGCAAACGTGTCAGATTATTCATCCATGGCCACAATTTAAAATTGTAACGTAGTGGGTGTTTGATTATCTTTTTCAAAATACATTATAATTACATCTATTACTAATTTAATTATTGATTTGAAAATTGTTCACTTATAATCATAAATTTCAAACTTCTTATACTATTCATTTCACCTTATTATAATTCAATTGCGATAATGAGAATCAAACAGCTGCATAATTATAATTTGTTGCCAAATAGAGAAATAGTCAAGACAAATGATACCGAGGAGCTATATTCTTGCACTAAAGTTGCGTTCTAGCAAATAGTTACAAAAATGATCACGAAGCAAAGTTGTCTTCCGAAAAGAAGCTAGAAATATACGTAGTGTGCAGTGGTTTAATTTATGTATTTTTATCATTATTAATTTTTTTTGAAGGAATGTATTTTTATTTTTTGATGTCATCAAGTTAAAATCTATTTATTTATTTTGCCTGGTAGGGCAGGCAAACAGTATGGCAACAGGGCGGATTCGGGGCGAACCCTGCCACTCCAATTATTTCGGGTTGGGGCGATATGGGGTAGCAAAACTGTCCTGTTTAGGAATTTTTTTATCATTTTTTTAAAGATTTTGTGATGATTTTTGGGGTTCCCATGCAACATAAAGTTACCAACCACCGTCAAAGAATTTTTTAAAAATAAAATTTGAGGTTTTGGAAATATTTCTTCTTTTTTTTAAAAAAAAAAAACATTTAAACGGATTGGGCCGACCCCGACCCGCGACCAGTCGAGGGGCGGCGAATAGCGCCCCGATCAACCCCCGCCAACCTATGGGGAGGCATTTTTCTACCCCGTTCAGTTCCGGACACCGCGAGAATCTGAACGGATCGATTCAAATTGCCATCCCTAGCAAACACCCTCATCTGCCCATTGGACCTTGCAAGTTACAAGTTTTTGAGGCTCAAACTCAAACTACACCCATCTTTCCCCTCCCATAATAATATTAGACATTGTTTTTAACCAAATAATTTGCAGCAGCCTCCATAACGGCAACCATTGGATCGATTGAAACCAATGAAGTATTGGCGGCATACTCTTCCTTCACCTCGTACTCGATGGTGGCCTTGGTGATGCATGATGACCGACTATTTTCCTTTTCCATGACTTGGAAGCGGGCCCGATACAACCGAAATCCTAGATCAAGGAAGCCGCCGTCAACCACCTCAGCTTCCTTCACTCGTTTCTCATCAACGATTATTGTAAACTTCTCCTTGTAAGCGACCAATCCCATTTCTGCTTTTATAATAATCATCCAAGCAACATATATATAGGAAAAAAGATAAACAAAAAGTGTTTTTTATTAGTTGATAAATATGATTGATTGATTGATTGATTACTCATTAATTACCTGGAGGAAAATATAGCTTGACGATCGTTCCGACTCCTCCGTCACCTTCAACAACCTCTATTTTCTCAATCAAATGAGGAAATGCTTCCTCGATGACATTGGCAAGTTGAAGCGCGCGGTAGAGTTTCCAGGCCTTGCTTGCCGGCACCCCGACTTCTCTCTCCGAAAAGTGTCCCAAACACAGTCTTAGTTTCTTTCTCTAGGGGCGGCTGCCCGCTATGATGTGGTTTAGATGCGATGATAAATAAGATATTGGGCCAATGTTTTGGTTTTGGTATGGTGGTGGATTTATTATTATTATTATTATTATTATTATTATTATTATTATTATTATTATTATTATTATTATTATTAATTACTACTAGAAATTTGGTGAGGTAGCCGGCAATACAAGGCTAGTCTGTTTATGAGCTTTGATGACCAGAAATTGAAAAAGAATTTTGGACTCTGAGTATAAAAAATACAGTACTCTGAGCTGTTGTAGTTACAATGAGACTTCATGTTTGGAGAGCGCTACATTTGGAGTGCTTCTACAGGGTTGGAGAGGCGTAGCAATCGCATCGCCTCTTTAGCGGCACAACAACTATAGAACGAAATGATACTTTACATTAGAAAATATAAAATATTGACATAAATTATTGAAATGTTCATTTTGGAAAATGACATATTAAAAGTGAAGATTTAGACTTTCAAAAAAAAAATAAAAAAAAGTGAAAATTGAGAGGAATTTCCTTTCAAATGAGAGCATGTTATTTCCTCTCAAATGAGAGCATGTTTAAGGAAAATGATATATAATCTCAAATGTATGATACTATGTATATATCCATGCATGTCATGCATGTGTGTATGAGGTATCAACTTCAGTTGATAGCGGGGCTGATGTGATGTACCATATGACTATGTGGCATGTATTGGGGTATGACACATGGTTGTGCTTTTCATATAGTGTGTCTCAATGCAAGTCACATGGTCTTACAGTACTCTATGATGTCATATATCTGCCACTAAATCAGAAGTAGACAATTAATCATTTATAAGATGCAATTTACTTTTAATTTAAATTTTAAAATCATTAAGATCAAATTTTGAAAATGACCAAGGGAGTTTGTCCTAATGGTTGAGACACCCCCTTATCGGGTTTAAGTTGATCTAAGTTCTAGTTATCATTCTCAACTCCTAAGATCCACAAATTGTTGTACTAAAAAAAAGTAAAATTTAAAAATGTTATTTATAGTAAAGGTTGAAAGAAGATCAAGGAATGAATTTAGGGCTTGTTTGAAACTCTTTAAATTTTTAATTTATAAAGTGAATTTATAAAGAGTTGAAATGAGTGGTGGAGATTTAATTAAAGTTTGAAATATATGGTGATTATTGAGTAGTTGTCAAATCAACAGTCAAATCATAGTTGGAGAATTTATAAAGAGAAACTTTAAAGAGGATCAAACAAGGCCTTAAAATAATGTTATGTAGCACAACTGGTGCCAATAATCAGTACACATGACATCATGCGATTAGTTAAATTAGATGACTCACATATTTGCCTTTAATTCCACTTATCATTTGACGCCACACTTAGCGCCACAGAGTGGTGCTTGCCTGTTTGGCACCAGTGATGCTATATGACATTACTCTTGAATTTAAGTCAGTGTGTCATTGCTACCTATTTTAACAGAAAGTTAGAGCTTGTTTGTTTATTTATTTTTTGTCATACCGGCAAAAGATTAAGAAGCAAATTGCATGTTCAAAAATATTGAGGACTTGTGGTTTAAATTGTAGTACAATGGATAGATACTTACATTTTATGCGAGAAAATCTGAGTTCAAATCACACATGTCCCTCTCCTAATTTCCCTCTCCTCCCCTATATCCCCTTCTAAAATATATATATATATATATATATATATATTGTGGACCTCAAGTGAAATTTCTCTTCTACCATCAAAAGCCATCTACTAATTCCCGTTCTACTAATTGACTCGTAACAAGCCATTCTAATCTGATTATCTTTTCCTTCTTTCTTTCTTCTTTTTTTTTTCCCATTACAGAAGGATTAAATAGGGGGGATAATTGAACCATTGACCAAGTGTATGAGTGACCTACTTACATGCGGTAAGACTACATGGTTTTGACAATTTGATAATTTCATCCCAACAGCGAAGTTTATTTATAAAACAACATTTTTAAAAATATATTGACCGCTAGGCATTACGAGTTTGTTAGTGGTGTCTATACTACTAGTAATTTAAGCGTTAAAATTTTTTTCTCAATTTTGATTTTTTAATCAATCTAAAATAGCAAATAATAATTAAAATAATGCACACTAAATATGAGAACCCATCTAAAATCATATGTATTATGCCAATGAGGTCTTAACTCGTTTCTTTAGGCGTTAAGGTTTAGACTCTTGTTCTTGTTCGATTTCCTTTATGTGGGAGGTTTTCTACATTTTATTGTAACGAGTAATTAGTATGCGCGTTATATGTCTTAAATAACATATGAATTATATTTAAATTTGAAGTAATAATACTCTTCTGAAATTTGTTTGGTAACTGTGAAAATGTGAAAACAAAAAAGAATGACATTGTGTCGATGGAAAGCAATCTTTATTCTAAGAGTAAAATGGTAAATCTAATGCTAAATTGGTTAGAATAAGTACAGTCAACAAAAAAGTTAATCTAGGACCACACGTTATTATTTCTTCTTTTTTGATTCTACTGTTTTTAGAGTGACAACTTGAATAAGTACATAATGTATCTTCAAATATTAATTTAAATTTTGACATGTGTAACATACAAAATGAATTTACAAAATAATAAATATTTTTATGTTAAAATTCTAAATAGACCATTTATTATTTTATTTGAGCATTAATAGACGATCGATTTATTAATTAGATCAAATTCACTTTTTGATAAAAAAATAACTTCACGCACTATGCGACAGTATAAAAAAAATAGAAAAGACTTGGAATATCAAAAGTTAAAAGTCATTTATGAATTGGTTAAATTAAAAATATTAATGACAATAAAAAGTAAGTTAAATATGGGTAATAATGTAAATTAGTTAGAAAATAAAAACCAGAGTTAAATGGGAAATCAAAAGTTTCCACCAATTCCCCCTTTTTATATAGGGTAATTATATTGTCACTACAATATTTTATTGCCACACAACAAAATAAACCTTCACTTAAATTCAATTGATTCAAATTACACAAATAACCTTAGTTTAAATATATTATACATTTTTTTTTTAATTTTCACACCACATCAAATATTTTTTTTTTTACACCACATCAAATTATATCCTTTTTTCTTTCGAAAAAAATTATATCATTTTTTTCGCTTTCTAATAATTTAATCTTTCCGATAGCTTTTGTTGACAGAAGGCATCATGCAACTCTTATTACTTTTCCGGCGACTATTCTTTAGATTTTAAGTTGTGGCACCAATAACTACATCGATTTTAATTAGTACAATCTTCACCGTCATCATGTTAAATTGATTAATTTTTTCTTTTATGTTTCAATTTTTTTTTTTGTTGGTTGTTGTATGCTGCTTGTCTGACATGAACGAGAAATAGTCAATGTGCACCATATTCTTTTTTTCTTTCTTTTTTAAACAATGTGCGCCACATTTATTTTAATTCTTGTTTTTCTCATATTTAATTTTATATTGGACATAAATGTGAATAAATTGTGGTGTGGTTATCCATTTAAAATCTAATATGTGGTGGGGGGGGTTTAAAATGTGGTGTGGTAATAAAATATTATAGTGGTAATATAATTGCCCTTTTATATATTATAGATTGTTTGTATGTTCGTAGTTCTTTGTATTGAGATTTGTATAGTTGATTTATTTAGATTGTGTTTCAGAATCACAAATACCTATTTGCACTTGTATTACTACAATGTAGCTTGTAATTGTACTTTTAAAAAAAAATCATAGGTGTTATATTTATTTAAGTTAATAATTTCTACCCGAATGTAACATTTCTTTCTGATGTATTTTCAAAAGGCGAAAGATAAAAAATTCTGCTCAATAGATTTATAAGAATTAGGTACTTTCCAAATAAACAATGAAGTCTCAACTCTCAATATCATATTATTAGTTATTGCATAATAATTAAGGAAATTTCTAAGGAACTAGGACCGGATTCCGTACGAAGCCCTATTTCCAACGAGATGCTGTCATGTAGTGTGTGTCAGGTGAGATGTCAGTCTGTGATTGGAAACTGAGCTCCGAAAGGAACCCAGCTTTATTTCCATAGTTGGACCGATAATAATTAAGATAATAATACCAAAACTTACATCTTGACATATTTCGCTAAGACACATGTGGTCCAATGACATCTTAGTTAGCTAATAAATCCTTGATCAACGGTTTTATTCCTCTCCACTGCTATGCCTTGGTAATGTCAAAAAATTTTACATATTTCATTTGGTGATGTTTGCCATTTTACCTTCCCAGGGACGGAGCCAATGTAGGCCGAGTGCGGTCAGATGACCGCACTGAATCTTGAGTGAGAGTATTTACGATGTGGTAGAGAAACCGATCCAGTAGCCATAGAGATTAAAAGAAAAAACTCAGAAGTTGAAATAGTACCCAGAAATCAGATCCAGAAAGCCGGGCAGAGAAGGAAGAGTTTTCTTTTGCATGAAATTACCTATCTGCCCTTCCTTTCATTTTTAAGTTAGTGGATATTTGGGCTTCTAAAATTGGCTAATAGTAGGCCCAAAACTGAATGACTCTTCATATAATAAGATAAGATATGTGAACATACATCAAAGAAACTATTTACCCACACTAAGTGACCATTAATGTGTCAATTTGTATCACTAAATTAACTCTAATATGATGATAAATTCATTAAAGCTTTATTAATATGTAACCATAATACAAATTATGAATAGAATGGTTAGATTATTTTTTAATTATCCTTTTTCTTTTATATTATGTTTAAAGTTCCATATATGTAAGGCTGCTTTACTTAATATATGTAGGAATATATTGAAAAAGTCTGATTTTGGGATCTTTTTTCATAAGAGATGTGAAACACTAGATTTTCTATAGAAACAGATCGGGCACCGAGTTTGGAGCCCGACCACCAATTACAAAGGGCCACGTCATCTGTGTCAGATGACGTGGCCCCTTGTAATTGGTGGTCGGGCTCTAAACACAGATGACGTGGCCCTTTGTAATTGGTGGTCGGACTCCAAACTCAGAGCTCGATCTGTTTCTATAGCCGGACTCTGTGAAACACATGGTTGTTATTATTTTGTGATTAATAAAATTTGAGAATAATTAATTTATGTGAACAAATCAAACTATCACCTTAGCCATCAAAATGCAGCTAACAACTAGAAAATTACGCTGACAAACTACAAGTTTGAAAAGATGACCACACTAAGTAAAAAATCTAACTCTGTCCACCCAAATAAAAAGGGTGAAATTATTATGCTTACTAGCGGTCCGACTGTAAAACAAAAATGATATAGTAATGAGGCAAAGTTGTCTACGCCCATGGTGACCAGCAATAATTGATTTCCATTATATAATAATCAATAATAATATTTATCTAAGTTGTAGACGGATCTCCAATTTAGTTGTCATTTCTTTATTATTAGTCATTGAATAGATGAATACTCTTTGTATTTATGTATATGTACTCATATTAATTAACTAAATTAAAGACTGATCTCCAATTGAAATAAGTAGCATCACTCTATAATAACTGACCTTTAAAACATTAGAATTAAAATTTCTCTATTTGTAACTTATAACTTCTTGCCAAATGGACTATCAGAAATATTCGGAACAAAGAATTTGCATTTGTCAATCATCATTAGAATTCCTTAAAAAGTCAACGTTCAAGCTTGAGCCAAACAAAAAAAGGCAGAGAAAGTAGATTAAAGAAAAGTAGCAGAAAAGATTAATGTCAACTGTAAAAAACAAATAACTACATGCCTATTGATGGGGTGATTCGAAGCTAGTGATTTCTATGGAGCTTCATAGAAAAACTGGTTTTGAACTTGTTGGACTCTAATTCGGCTATTAAAGTAGATAGCACTTCAAGTTCGGAGCCCAATATTTAATCAAAAGCTGCCAACTCACTTGTAATTTAGAGCCTTATCTGTTTCACTAGAAATGGACAATTGGACTCATCCATATTAGAGTTGGTACGTTATATATAGCAACACGTGATTGATGTTAGAGCAGAATTAAAGACAATAATTACAAAAAAGATTATGATGTAAAGTTTTCGTCCCTTATTACTCTTAATAACAAGGTAGAAATATACGAAGGATAGCTGCTAATCAATTATTATTATTGAATATATATTATTATAGTAAACTTCTCTTTGCAATGGCCAATCCCTTATCTGCTTTATTATCATTCATCATACACATAACTCATAAGAGAAGATAAGTGAAAATTGCTTTTTCATCAACCAATGTGACCTTAGCCAGTTTGGTTAGAGGGCTAAAGCTGAAGCCCTTGAGACTTGCGCTCATTCACAAACTATTTATTTTTATTTAAAACTATAAATGGTTTTTATAGAAATGAATAATGGAAATTTTTATAGTACATATGGGACCTATGAAATATGTGAATGTGATTATTTTGACCAAGTTTGATTCCCTTGTCTAAGGTTTTGTATTGTTTGTGTTATATTTCAGTAATACATGTATCTATACACACTTACACTACTAGTCTGCTACGTACAATGCATATTTGTAATTGTACTTTAAAAAAATATTGATTGATTACTCAATAATATACATATACATATATATATATATATATATAACACTAACCTGGAGGCAAATATAGTTTGAGGATCGTTCCGACTCCTCCATCACCTTCAACGACCTCTATTTTCTCGATTAGATGAGGAAGCGCTTTCTAAACGACTTTTGCAAGTTGAAGCGTGCGGTAGAGCTTCCTAACCTCGCTTGCGGGAACCCCGACTTCTCTCTCATCGGAAACTGACCAAAACATGTTCTTAGTTTCTTTTTCTGCCGTTGCTAGGGTGGTGTGGTTGATGGTTAGATGTGATGCAAATAAATAAGATTTGGGGCATTATTTTGGTTTGGTGGGTTCTATAATACTCCCTCCATTCCACAAAGATAGGACAATAGATATTTTCACTCGGATTAAGAATTGATTGGTTACGTGATTGGAATATTTAATTTTATGTTTATTTTTACATTTAAGTCCTTAAGCATAAGTAATCATTTGTAATTAATACTAATAACTAAAGTAGAATTAATATTGAGATGAGTACAACTACTCAAATTGTATCCATTAAAATTCTGTGAACACGTTAAACGTTATACCAAAAAAAATTTATTTAACTCATTTTCCTCTTGAAATTTGGTGTGGTTAGTTAACTATGAACAAATATGAAAAAGAAAAACTGAATACAAGTCTGATATAGCAATTGAACTATCTTTTTGAGACGGACGAAAATTGAATGTTGGACTATCTTTTTAAGACAGAGGGAGTAATTCATTTAATAGGGATTATTAGGTGTGGCAATGCTAATACTAGTAACTCATTTAA
>CAVNYN010282829.1:0-40309 GCA_963692815.1 Nyctanthes arbor-tristis | reverse complement strand
CTCCAATCAGCACCATATTCCTCTGTTGAGACCGGCTTTCTTCCCGATATTAGTTCCAAGAGAACGACTCCAAAACTATAAACGTCACTCTTTTCTGTCAATTGCTGATTTGCATAGTACCTTGCGGGACGGGGTGAAAGTCAGTTTCAGAAGCAGGGAACTCTATAAAGATGTTTGGTCGATAAATATGGCTTACTCTGGGTCGAGGTAGCCTACTGTTCCTCGTGCCACACTTGATATGTGTGTCAAGTCTTCTTCAGCTTGCCTTGATAGTCCAAAATCTGATACCTTCGCTCTCATATTGATATCTAGCAAAATATTGCTTGTTTTAACATCTCGATGGATGATGCTGGGATTGCATCCGGTGTGCAAGTACTCCAAACCTGCGATGGCATGTTTATTAAGGAGAATTTAAGAAAAATTAAAGTTAAAATCTTATTCATTATAATTGTTCTGTTGTGTCCAGTCGAGTATAGTTCAATTAAAGATCAACCTTTAGCAGCATCTTCAGCAATACGAAGACGTACTAGCCAGTCTAAGTGCTTCTGCTTGCCAGAATCTGTCAACAAAACTGTTTGTTGTTTTCTTAATATTCGCTAAATATGTAACAGAAAAACGAAGAACTTATTGGATAGAGTGATAAAAGAACCTTGTATGTGATCTCTTAATGTCCCATTATGCATATATTCATAGACGAGCATTCGCCGATGCTCTTCCTCACAGTATCCGATTAGAGGAACCAAATTTCTGTGATGGATTCTTGATAAGAGAGCAACCTGTGATTATGTCCCCAAACAGTCACTTCCTCAGATGTTTTGTGCAGTACTATTACTATATTAGTATACCAGAACATCAGAGAAGTTTACCATCGGTTTAATGTTTAACTACCTCGGTAACAAATTGTTTGGTCCCATGACTAGATGAATCGGCCATGATTTTTACTGCAACTTCCTTTCCATCCTTCATTTTTCCATAATATACCGGTCCAAAACTCCCTTTTCCGATTTTTCTAGAGAAACTATTTGTCGCTTCTTGTATCTCTGATAAGGGAATATAGCATGCTACCCCTTCATCCATTAAAGATCCACCTCTTCCAAGTGAATAGCTCATAAAAGGCTTCGTAATGCTTCTCAACGAACGCCCTGAGGAGCAGAAGATAAATTGCAGGTACTAACAATGACACAAGCCTAGAAATCGAAATGTAAGATCACCTACCTTTTTCGTCCCTCTTTGAATTCGTGTTTTTCCTAAAGCGACATATTAGTGAGCACTTGCAATGGATAGAAGAATAACAACAGCTAACACTCCAATGGAGATTCCAAGTGCTAATCTCATACGCATCTTTTGGTTGTTCCCTCGTTGAAGATGAGGATTACCATCATACCTGCATGAGAAAAGACACAACTTGGATAAAATGCACTGCTAATACGAGTTCAGATTTACGAATTTTGGTATTTTAAGGTTGCATTATAAGCATTCTTACTTGAAAATAATCTTCCCTGTCAGCAGTGATGGAGGTATTTCCCCAGTTAGAGAGTTGTTCTGTATGTACCTGCCAAAAATTGATAAAAGAACACCATACTTCACAACAAATGAAAACAAAAGATAAAGAAATGGATAAATTTTCACAGAAATTCAAGAAAACTAGAAAAAACCCCAAATCCAATTTTTACTGTCAAAGAAAGAAAATTCATCTAGATTACCACATACAATTCTTGTAAGTTTGGCAAGCTGCCGAGGCATGAGGGTAACGGGCCGTTGAGCTTGTTGTTTTCTAGATGCCTGCAAATGTATCACACAAAAGAATTGTAAAAAAAATGTATTTTCTTGATTTGCACTCGTGCCGGATGGCAAGTAGAGCTTACAGTATTTTCAAATTGACAAGATTAGTCATGTCGGGAATTGGACCTTCGAGTGAGTTTCCGTCTAACCACCTGCAAAATCGAAACCAGCGAACAAATTAGACAGTTGAAAAAATTCAGTGATCTTGTCCAACTTTTGCGATTCTCACACTTACAACTCTGTTAATTCCTCCATGTTCTTCAGCTCTGACGGGATTTCGCCATTCAAATTCTTTCCAGACAGGACACTGCCCAAATAAGACAGGAAGATTATGATTTTGCCAGCATCTTTTTCCCACAAGAAGATCGTGGGACGACCCATAATGTTCGTTAACATACGAGGTTTAACTTCTCACATTTTTGTTATCCTTGGTGGTGTGGAAGTGCTACAAGTCACCCATTCCCAATTAGTCGGTATGCAGGGATCGCCACCTTCCTCTATCCAATCAGTATTCGCAGACAGAGCACGAAGGGATCCGAGATTGCTCACTTCCATATGAAAAATGCAGTATCATCAGTCCATTGAGGAGATTAAGGATAAATCTTGATAGATAAGATCCAATGTAGGAAAATTGTATGCTTACCATCACTTTGATCTGTCTTGGCACCAATCTGTACATATCGACTAATTTCAATTGCATTGAGTAGCGGTCCTCTAGTAGAATCCCGTGTTTTCACAAACGCAAAAGATAGCACAAAATCCAACGTTACATTCATGTAGCTCGGTTCATACAACGTGTAACTTCCATTTGCATTTTCAGCTATATTAACCACGGCGTTGCTGTAATCAAGCGCGTAAGGTTGGTCCATTTTAAACTTTCGGCTTTCATTCGCTCCCAAATCTTCAATCTCGGCAAAGTATGCATAAGCTCGAGCATTCGCAGGAAAATCCTCAAGATTTAACCGGTAGCTGAGACTTCCTTTGGTGCCTACCACCGCAGTTTGCATCACTTTAACCGGTGGATATTCTCTCGTGTTTACATTTATGTTCTTTGTTGTGTTGATACTCTCTGTTCCAGGAGCCACCCCTACCAGGTAGTTAGGCTTTCTGTCGAGATCAGAATCCCATATTCGATCATAAGGATCATCCGGGTACCTGAGAGGAATCTTCATTTGATGACATTAAAATTGTAGAATGTAAAAGAATAGTATCCTATGTTAATGTTCATGCGATACACGTCTTGTAAGGAGGACCAGCTCTATCTATCAGTTATATCTAATACTGAGTACTGAACATGTTATCAGCTAGCTAGAGATTACCTTATCGCATCCTTGGTAGGAGCCCCAAAATTCACTCTTTGTGCTAATTTCAAGTAGAAATCATCTTCATAATCTGTCGCGTACATTGACAGGTTTAACGGCCGAACCTCAAGCGTGGATATGAACGGCGAGCCAGTCGTCGCACAACACAAGCACACGTCGATAGATTGAGAAGGTGCTCTAATGATCATTTCTTTCACATACACTCTTGTAGCTTCAGTAACCGTTACAGTCGACCACTTAGTCGCGTCGAGGTAAAGCTGGAATTTCGGAAACATGCCCCCCGCGGCGGAGCTTCCATAGAGAAACGTTGCTCGGACTATATATCGCCGCCTTTCTTCCGTTGTTAGAGTGTAACAATACTTCTTGTTGTCCGTCGGAAAGTCTCTTCTTGTTTGATACTGCGGTGAGTTTCCATTAGTATTTTCGACCTTCACTGATTTGCCCTGTCTTATGATTCCGGCATCGGAAATCCAGGCCAAGCCGGTACCCCGGTCGGTATAATTCCCCGTCCCACCACAGTCTATGCTGATGAACTCTGCGTGTTAAATTGCGGTTTATAAGCTTACACTCCATTCTATAAAACTAAGGATGGATGGATGGGTGGAAGGAAAACATACCTGAAACTTGGCAGAGAACTGATGAAGCTAAGCAGAGAACTGAAACAAAAAACTGCAAGAGAAATCCCATGGAAGAGTGAAGCCCAGAATCTGAAAATTTCTCTCTGTGTGTAACTGATTCAAGTCTTGGATTAAGCTTAAAGGCTCGTGATTCCTTCATTCACTGAACAATCACTTTTCTCTGTGATGTGTGATTGATCAGTTTGCAAAATGTTCACTCGTTCATGGAAAAATCTCTCTTTTTAATGGAGTGAAAAAATACCACATAACCCCTGTTATTGGGGAATCAGAGGACTCGCCTCTTAATCCCCTAATAATAAAGAAACACGTGGTATTTTTTTACTCTATAAAAGAGAGTATACCTCTACTTAGACATACCGGTCATTCATGAATGACCCAATATTTCATTGATTTGAGGGCTACTTTTTTTTTGGTGGAAAAAAGGGGTTCAGTTCATTTACAGGCTCATCTTTTCTTGCTTTGGAAAAGAATATATTAGCGTATAAGCATTCCAAACTGTAAAAGAAAATATTTGCATATTATTTGTTTGTTTGCTTTGCCCACAGTTGGATAGTACATGGATATGAAATGAATGGTGCCATGGGGCTGTGGGGTCCTATGTGGATTTCATTATTGCATGAAAAGGATTAATGATACAAATTGTACGAAGTTTGGTTGGTGTGACTCTGAGGTACGTTAACTCGTCTAAACGTTTAAGTTATAATTGAAAGTCTAATTGATGATCTGATTTTCTTTTAACAGTTAGTAATACTTGGTAAAATTTTCTAACACAGTACTCATAACTAATTAAAAACTCGCATATAAACTTTTGGGTCTAGTTACAATGATAACGGGAAGCATGTGTTACTAACGTGTCGACACATGTCGTGGATGCCCGTGCTCGTATATCACGAGATCATTACTGGTGAATAGTAATTAAATAATTTTACAGAATATAGGCCATGCAAAAGCATCTTTGAAAGGAAAAGGAAAAAAATTAAATATGGCAAAGAATAATAACGATCTCTTTTGCTTTATCTTCCATTGCTTTTGACAAACACAAAATCTCTTTTATTGTCACTTTGGACCAACTTGTCTTTTACTTTTTAAAGCTTAAAAAGCAAGCTGCCAAGTTAAAAATGTAAGGTAACACCGCTCGCTCGTGAACCTAAAAGGGCAGAAAAATTCAATCCATAGTAGGCGTGATTAGAAGTGCAAATTAGGCGTTGTAAAAAAAATAAATAAACAAATAAATGTGTAAATTGGGGCATGAGACTTCATAAATTAGTGGTAGGTATATAAATTTCAAAGGGATCTTTACATAAAAACTATTATTAATGATAATATTTTCAAAAATATTCTTAGATTGAAACTAATTGGCAAAATACCATTTTCCATTTCAAAATTACCCCAATCCAATTTTAATTAAAATTCAATTCTTTATTAGTTATTATTTTCTATAAATTATAATTATAATAACAATTATTTAAAATATAAATTTTTTCAATCAAAAAATAATTCTTTATATACAGCCAACAACACTTTCAATTTGAAATCACCGTCAACTGTCGACGTAACCACATTTCAAACACGGTAACATTACCATTCATAAAATAATTGTTACCACGCTAAAAAAATATCACATTAGCAATAAAAAAAATTTAAATAAAGATAACAATGATAACAAACCCGATTAAATGGTAACAAAATGACAAAAAAGATGAAAATAACAAAACGAGAATCGTAAAATAGGAAAATTTAAAAAAAAACTACTACATGGTAACAAGCTCGATAAATGGTAACATATAAAAATAAGGAAATAATAAATCAATTGGAAGATAGTAACAACCCCATTAAATGGTAACAAAATGATAAAAAAAAACTAGTTTCAGCCACTGGAACACAAGTCATGCAACTAAAGGAAAATTTAAAAAAAAATATATGAAAACAAGATCCAACCGCAGGAAAATTTTAAAAAAGACGAGAACAAAAAATGAGACGATGTAGAACTTGCGACCGCTGGAACACAAATCCGACTGCTGGAAAAATTTAAAAAAAATGAAAACAAGATACAATTAGTGCTGCTACTCAGCCATTGCTACCAGCGAATGCCGTCAACAGTGGCTACGGCAGTTTAGGAAAACGCAGCAGCTACTGAAAACCCCAAAATAATGAAGAAGGCATAAATGAAATTGAATAACAACTGGAATTCAGGAATAATAAAAAGGATTCGAGCAATTTTACACGGTTAAGAAGAGTCATTTAGAGAATGAAATTGTCTACAGTTGAAGACACGAAAAAGAGAATCCCAGAAAATCAATGCTCTAATTTTAGAATAAAAAGGATTAATCAGTTACAATAGGGTAATTATGAGCAAATAATGGGTTATAATAATAAATAGCAAAACACATTGGGAAATACAATAAAATAAAAAAGAAATGATAATAAAAAAATTTAGATAATATGTAAATACTTTAGGAGGGTGGTGTATATTAGTAATAAAATTAATAAAGAGGGTATATGTTTTAATTTCCTCAATTTCAAATGGTCCGTTCTAGGTTATCCTCATACCACGTGTGGCCCGTTGTTAGTTGGGGCCATCTTGGGCCCAAACAAACTTTTTTCCGATGGGTGATAAATGGTCTTCTTCGTATGAACTTGAATAGGTTGTGGGATTTCTGAATTATGATTAGACCATGATTTGAGTTAAAATGAACTGTCAAATGATCTCTTGTCACATCTGCGCTTTGCGTCTAACGGGATAATTTAGACGTATGACAAGATATAAGAGATTGAGACTATAAATTATCTCCTTCATATTAGCGAGTGTGTCGACCCCTCTTTCCTTTTTTTTTTTTAAATAATAGTTGTAGTACTAACAGCAGCAGAGTAATAATAATAACAATGACGATGATGAAAAGGGTTCATATTATATATATTACTCTAAATCAAAAGAAGTTTTTCCACCCAAATTTTTCCTTACTTTTTTTTTAATTTTATTTGTTTTTGTTACTTTTATTTTGTTATTTTTGAATAGCTTCTAGAATCTTCCACTTTTGTCGGTGTTTCACTTTTGTTGGTGCTTTCCTTTTTCCACATTTAGAAACAAAAAAACCAAATTATCCTTAATTCCAGGAAAAATAGTGGGAAAATTGTGATAAAATTGTACCAAAGCTCTTTTCATTTAATTAATATATAGATTATCAAATCTAAGTTAAACTTTTTTGAACACATAGGTAATAATGATGATTCTTATGCTAAAATTATCAACTAAAAGTGTGCGGATTTGTAAAATGGTTGAGCTCTTTTCAACTATTCTAATAATCAAAATATTTCATTACTTAATTTGATATATATTTAATTATTTAATATAATTTTAGTTTTTAGATACCATGTACATTTACTAGTTACAAGAAAATATTATGTAATTTAGAATTTACTATTGAATATTGTTATCGAAATCATGTTTAGCGTTACATGTATTGCTTTTGTATTTTTGACCAGTTTACAAATATTACTCATTTGTACTTTATTTTTGCAATAGTTATATTTTACACATTTTTCTATCTATGCATCGCACGGGTGCTTTATTAGCTATTCATAAATTTGAAATCTATATCAATATATATAAAATAAGAAAAATGTGGCTTTTCCTGTTCATTTTCTGGCTCTATAAAATTTATGACTCTGTAAGATTTCTGGCTCTATAAAATTTCTGGTGACATCATTTAATTTCTTTTTTTGTATTTTTTATCTTTTTTTGGGGAAATTGTTATGCTAATTTTTTAAATGATATGCACTTTTCCCCTTATTAACCCGTATCCAATCATCAATTTATGGTAGTTTTTTTAGTCAATTATTTTGAATTACGAATCTTTCACTTATCAAATCAAACACAAAATTAATTGGGAGTTCTATTTCAAAAAAATAAATAGTAATCTCTATAATTCGAAAACGCGTGCATAGTATGTCTCTAAATGAATAAATTTCTAAAAATCTATAACGTTATTGTAAATTTCAATTTTTAATGATTTTTAAAGAAATTTTTATATAGTTATCATATTGCAATAATCAAATTTGATTTCTTTAAAATTATAGTACTCTAATTTGCCAATTCTATAATTAATATAAATTGAAACCTTTTGATAATTTCCTATGGAACAAAAATTTCAATTTGTAATTGTAAATATGATCTTACTATATTTAGAATTAGATTATTTATTTGAGAGATAGACAGAATATTGACACAGTTACACTGTGATAGTTGTTTAACAATTTTTAAATATTTTACTTTTACTGAATTACCTCAATTAATTTTTATTTAAATATACATAATTAACTGATGTTGTAATTCAAACAAGTACTACATTGATTAGGTTTCTCACATTCTAGATAGGAGGTCCTGGGTTGGAACACACCTACCCCTTCCCCTCCCCTATACCTACTATATCAACAAAAAAAGAATTAACTGGTACAAAAAGTGTTACCAACGAATAAATTTAAATATAA
This sequence comes from Nyctanthes arbor-tristis, assembly GCA_963692815.1. Lineage (NCBI taxonomy): Eukaryota > Viridiplantae > Streptophyta > Magnoliopsida > Lamiales > Oleaceae > Nyctanthes > Nyctanthes arbor-tristis. Next base: position 32,079 of record CAVNYN010282829.1, on the reverse strand, counting down.
TGATGCTAATATGACTCAACTAGCTATATTAATAATTTATACGAAATTTTTGTATAAAAATTCATTGACATTTGTTATTAAAGTAATTATATAGAGACATGTTTATCTGACATGAATAACTGATATTAGTTCCTCACCATTCCCCTATATCCAATGTGTAAAAAAAATAGAATTAACTGGTGTAAAAAGTATTACTGACAAATAAATCAATATATGGTCAAGGAAGTGCTTATACTTTCATGGGGTCTTAAACCTCTGGATTTGAGGTGTGTAGTAGGAAAAATTGAGTTGCATTACACAAATATACAATCCCAGTTTGACTTAAAGCTTTAGCAGCTAAGTTTTTGCCGTCGTGTATTCTAAACTTTCTATTGTTACTATAGTTGAAGATGCTTTCTGGGGTTTCATGTCCGAGGTCTCCTAATTTCTTGACTAATGCAAGCTATCCCTAAATTCAAACTCCCTGATTGCTGTGATTAGCAGCTGAAGACAGATCTGAATCAAAATAATCAAATAATAAATTGGATCGGATTTGAGATTTCTTAATATCAACTCTACAAAAACGCTGCTGCAAAATCTGTTACGGGTTTACTTCAGATCTTAGAAGCCAATGATTTTCCAATTCTTGATCAAAAGCCTACAAGTATGAAGATGGTGAACTGTGAGGATAAACTTTAACTTACACTCACTTCCTGTAGCGGCCAGGGATGAACAATACCAACCTGGTGAAGGCATTATCTTGAGCTGAAAGGATTAGTTTGTTCCCAGTTGATATTTGACGAGCCATAGGCGCTAACTTCTTTGATAAGCGTCGAGAAGGCCCAACATGAAGTCAAAGTGATGATTGAACTATGTCAAAACTTAGAATTAACTGTTAAGAATCTTCACCTGTGCTATTCATTTGTTTATTTCACCTGATTCTTGTCATGGTGACTCCTCTAGATAGAATTCACCTGCTTGTGTTGCCTTTTCCCCCTACTTCCAAGCAGCCATATGTTCCTATTCTGGGTTCTGTTTCTAAAGAATTTCTAAAATAATTTTAACCTGAGAACATTTCCTCTGTACTCGTCAAAAGTGACCAATATATGGCTGCAGTCTTCAGATTCATGCCAGGATGCTGAAATAATTATACAGTATGACAGCGTAATTTAGTATTTACTCTTCTTGTTATCTATCATGCGTGCATACTATCTTCTCTGCGCCCCCCCCCCTTTCTTTTTCCCCCCATTTTGCTGTCTGGCAAATGAACCTGATACATACACAGCAAAATATTTTATCCATGCATGGGACAAGTGTGGAAGAGCGAGGTGTTTTTCTTTAGGAAACTTGTATTTTGAACTTTTAAACTGAGTCTTTAGCCCAAACTGACGTAGCATCCCTGGTTGTTTTTGCTGCCTTTTTATTTTGGTGGGAAATTCAGTAACAACATGTAATCTTGCACGAGAGGCTCTAGAACTACTCCGGGAAAGAAAAGATGGTTTTGACATTGTAATCAGTGATGTCAACATGCCTGACATGGATGGGTTCAAGCTTCTAGAGCACGTTGGGCTAGAAATGGATCTTCCCGTGATAAGTGAGTATCTGTCTGTATTCCATTGTGCTTTCCGAGTTAAATATTGCGCTATGGACATGAAATTCTAAACAGTAATCAATGATCCTGCACAGTGATGTCTGTAGACGGAGAAACAAGTAGGGTGATGAAAGGGGTCCAACATGGTGCTTGGGGTTATCTTCTTAAGCCGATGAGAATGAAAGAGCTTCGAAATATATGGCAACATGTGTTCAGGAAAAGGATACATGAGGTGAGAGATATTGAAAGTCATGAAGCCCTTGATGAAGTTCAGATGATGAGAGACGGAATGGAGCAATCTGATGAAAGCTTTTTGTATAGTGGGGCAGATCTGAATCCAATTGGGCTGCAGTGGGAATCCTGAGGCCCAATACTAAGCAACCAAATGGGCAGTCTTCTTCGTGATTGAAAGATTGACAAAAATAGTACTGAATTTAGTTTTTGGAAAATTCTCGCGTACCTCTTGTTTACCTTCGTTACCACATTTTTGAATTCTGAAAAATGTAAAGATGGGGTGACCAAGAATTTTCCTGCAAAGATTTAGCTCCATTTTATTTTAAAATCTTTTGAGTGATGCTATTTATTTAGACTAGAGACTAGTCTTCAGTGTACTTAACATCACTACAGATCAGAGGATGAGTATATATGCCTAAGATATGAGTATTCATTTATTTAATGACCAATTGAAAAATGACAACTAGACTAGAGATAGTCCTCAGTTTTGATAAATAGCATCATTCAAATCATTTTTGTAGATCCAGTCAAAAAAAGAAAAAGAAAAAAACTTTTTTGCAGATATGATTTTCGTAACTATGACCTATGTGATATGTGTATACTTCATGTTGTACTGTTGATGAAAAGAAAAGAAAACTCTATTACCTGAGGTCGAAAATTGCCTATTTGAAACCTTTATCAAATATATATTTACTTCATTTGATCGAAAGAAAAATACTTGGAGTCGAAACATAGTAACACAAGATCTTGGGATTATTAACTATTAAGAATTGGAAGCCAAACTTGCAGAATAATGCTTTTAAGGTTACAAGGGCACAAATGCACATATAAGATTAGGGAAAGAAGAAAAAGGTATCCTTTTCTTTTCTTGAAGGGCTGATAAAGTTTCAACGTTAAGCAACCAAACTTCTCTCCTTAAATTTCCCTTCGAAAAGCTCATTTTGTGATACTTTTTCACAAATTGAGAATTAGGGCTCAGAATTAAATGTGGCAGAAACATACCCGCAAGTTTTCTTTCAAAGAATCTATCAAAGATCTTGAAGCCCATATTCAACATGCCAATGACTTGTAAGTTCTTGCAAAAAATTACGCTTCTGAACGTGGTGTTTTTGCCATTCTTGAACGCCCTTTACCTAAAATTTATGGAATTTATCTGCAATGTGTTTGGTTTTAAAAATGATTCGAAGTTGTTGAGTCGATTCTACTGTTGAAGACACATAAAATGGCAGTTGGTTGAACCAAAAACGAAAAGTAAGGCGGGTAAGCTTATTTAAAGCCATTATTGATTGATGAATCATCTCGTCTAAAAGATAAGTTTTTGGGCATGACCAAGACTTATTTAAATGCCCCCAAGGTGCTTATCACGTCTACAATTGTTGAAGCTATGGTGCATGCATCATGCTTCATAAGTCGTGGTGTGTACACTTAACTGTTATGTTGAACCACCTCATCTAAAAGTTTAAGTTGTTAGAGAGGAGGGTGGAGATGGGCTTATCCTTCAAATTATGTCCTTTTCAGCTTAAAATGGTTTCAAGATGGGATTTGCAATTTATTTATATCTCCCTGAAGTTTCCTTCTTCAGGGTGCAAGCAAAAAAAAAATATATATATATATATTATTTAACATTACAAATGTAGACTGTCTTCCGTGTTATCTTGTACTTTATGGATGATGATTATTTCTTCCAAATATGACATAAATTTGCCAAAATTAAGACTTACATTTTCGTTGTCCATTTCTTTATTGACGCTATTAGGATCTTATTAGGGGTGGTGAAAACATAACTAGAAAAATTGAACTGTTATTTTGATTTCATTTAACTGGAGAATTATGCAGGGTAGCTGCTCTCCCACGAAATTTGGCTGGGGATCAAGTCCAGATGAAACTCTGTTACGGCCAATTTACACCATTCTTGCTGTTTTTGATAGAATGGATGAACTGGATTTGTTTAGACACTTGGCCGAGTTTTTTAGGCCTCCTTGACATCCTTGTATACAGAGTATGTAAGCTTTTTGTTGCACTAGTTTTTTGGTTTTACTACAATCTTTCATTTCTAGTTCTAAGTTAATCTTCAGTTTGATTTTCTAAATTGACATTACTTTTTGTACTCCTAGGTTTACGTTGATGGAATGCCAGCAGCATCCTCAGATGAAAGAAAAGCCACCATCCAAGACTTCTATTGTGAGTTCCTTGATTCCTTGTATGTTTTTTTATCCTAAAAAATTTTCATTTCTTATGTTTAAACCCCCAGTTTTGTCGATCCTAAGGCCAATGCTAAAGTTGTTGCAGCTGTTATATTTCCCTCACTTAAGCAACTTGAAGGCAGTTTAACGGAATTGATGGGGGACAATTTCAGGAAAGCTCAAAGCATTGACAGATGTTTGAGTGCAAAAGAAGAAGAAGAGGAAGAAGAAGAGCCTGGTATAAATCTTGAAAGAGAGGACGAGTGTGGAATCTGCATGGAAATGGGATCGAAATTTGTATTGCCCAACTGTGAGATCGGAAGAGCAACGTCCAGTGCCTGTTCTCATGACTGGTAAGTTCGTTCCTTCCCCGTTTACAAATCTATGGCAACAAACGTCTCTAAAGTACGCTACTGGACCGTGTTGAACCAAATCATAATATGTACATATGCTCTGACGAGCGAATCTTGCAAGTTTTTATTGCAGAGCTTAAAAGGAATTCCTAACCATATTAGCCTATTACGCCGGCTCCAATATTCATACCAACTGAGATATCTATAATTGTTTTTGTGTGTGGAAAAGAGCTGAACTTGTCTTCTTTACTCTGAAAACTATGGACTGGAGGGCTCTTTAGAGGGCAAAACACTATGAATCTGCCTTTTTTTTATCTCATTTTTTGATCACATTTTCGATTATTATTCTCTACAAAGTTGGGATAACAGCAACCTTGGTGACATTCATATGTTTTCATCTCAGGTATGGACGATCTCAGTCATGCCCATTCTGTCGTGAAAGCCTAAAGAGAGTGAGTTCTGGAGATTTGTGGGTTCTGACTGGTAATTCTGACATTGTGGATACTCTCAGTCTTGCGAAAGAAAATTTAAGACGCTTTTATCTTTATATTGAAAATTTGCCACTTGTAGCTTCAGAGAATAATTTGCTGATGTATAATTATATGATGTGAAAAATCATAATTACTCTGGTTGGTTTGTTGTAACCCTATTGTTGCATATAAAAGTTCCTTTTCCCCCTCTAAATTTGTACATATTGAAGGATACCTATTGAATAACTTGTATTTCAAGCTCAGAGATTGCATCTTTATATCCTTAAGCGTGAAAGGTGGAATTATGGGCTTAGACAATTTTAGAAGGATGCCTTCGCGGAACTTCTTGTATGCATATATGCCTAATGGGACTGATTCAGGATTTTTAATAGTCCATACCGTTCCGTAGATCTGTCACTGTCTCGTGAGACGTAATCCTCATAAATTAAGTTATAAGTTGGTATCAAACTAGATGATTTCAGAATAGTTTAAACAGCTTCACTCTTTTACTAGTAAGTTATCATGTTATTATTTCAAAAAAAAAAAAATAATTATCACGTTATTATACCAATCAGTCATTGGTATGTAAAAACATGAGAAGGACAAATGGCAACTGCAGGGAGACGTGTGCTTATTTTTAATTATTTCATGTACTATTAAATTGGTAAGATCTTCACCAAAAACAGAGTTGAAACAGTGTTTTAAGGAAAATCTTGGGCCTAATCTTGGGTTGTTGAGACAGAGTTTTGCTGGGGAGGGTTAAAACAAGCTTTGGATCCATTACAACTGCTTGCTTCCACTGTTTGAGGCCCAATCATTGGACAAAAACAATTGCCAAGAAATGTGTGGCATTTTAAAAAATCGCGAGATTGAAAGCTTGTTTGATCTCTTTATTTTACCAATTTATAATTTTACTTATCATTGATTTGATATTTGATTTAATAACTATTAAATTATAACCATATAGTTTAAACAATTTTACATTCCAAATACACATTTTACATCTCTCTTTATTATAAATTTTCTAATTTATAACAAATAAAGAACATCAAACAGGCTTTGAACATGATTGAATGTTATTGAAAAATGAGTCACCTAGACTTATTTAGTTAGATAATTATACGATTAATAAATCCTCAATGTAAATTCTGTATTAATGTAGTATTAATATAGCAAATAATACCATATTAATACAAAATTAATTTATTACTATTTGCAGCATAGATAGTAATAAATTAATGCGCAATCAGTTTGATTAAGTACGGCAGGATATATCTAGATCAGGTCAGAGATGTAATCAGTGTAAGCTAAGCAGGATGTATCTTAGTCCGTCAGACGTGAATAGTAACGCGTAACCTAGTGCAAAAAAATAAAACACAGAATCAACATTAGAATTGTTGAAGCAGAAACCCAAAACAGGAAAAACTACGGGCGCCCTTATCACAAGACAACCAATCCACTAATCACAGGGAAAGTTTAGTATAGAGAAAGATAATCAAGGGATATCGCAATATACATTTAACACTCAAATGAAAACTTATAAAAGAAATCCCTCTTTTCACGTTTTGACATATTGACACTTCTCGTTACTCCTTCTTTCTCCCGCACTTCTCTCGGAATGTACCTCAAGCTCTTAGAGTCTCTCGAACTCATCTTGGGACACTTGAACTCCTAAACTACTTCAACGTTGAGTGGATAGTCCCTTGCACATATGTTAGTCACCTACCAACGCACTATGAAGGGTAGTAAAGACAAATACAATTTAAAAGCGTTAAAGTCCAATGCAAGAAATAAATTCTTGCGGGTGGCAGAGTGTTTGTTCTCTCCTCTCAGTTGAGTTCTGGAATATAGCAATAAAGATTGGCTCAAGTTCTTGGTGTCTCAACCTATAAAAGTGAATACATATGTATAGGATATGCTTTGAATTCTGGTGCAATATAAGAATTAAAATTACCATATACATGTTGGAAACAAATACAACGAAAGTAGAATGTTAGTTTACCTTAAAGTCATAAACTTTTCTTATACAAATAAAACTTGTCATACATAAAAGTTAATCCTAGTTAAACATGGTAAGTAGAAGATTACACAAACCAGAAACCTTAGAAGTTGCATAAGTTCGAAATTCTAGATTCCTAAGCAAGTATATACAGGCCGAAATACATATTTGTCTACCAAGAATAATAATTTTACATGCAATAAAAATATCACACGTTAAACATGTCATGCAAATATTAGATAAAAATAATTTTTGACATTACAAATAAATTCAGAACATGTCAACACGATTTTTGTATTAACAATCTCCCCTTTTGGCTTTTCTAATTTTTCAAAATCTTAGTTGCATAAATGTCAAAAATTTTAAACAGGGCAAAAACATATAAACAGTTAAACACGTATTACTTCCCCCCAGAATCAGTAAACTCTCCTTAAGATATATCCTCTATCCCTCAATATGTAATCATATAACAAAACAGAGTTAAGAGATATATCCTGATCAGCTAATATACTTCTCCTCTTTTTGATAAAGAAGAAAAGCCAAATGAAAAATTTTTAGAAGAGGGTTTTCTGATCAGCTACTGTAGTTTTTGTCTTTCTCAACTACCTCAAATTTACTTACTGCAAAGGATAGATAGACACTGCTTGATCTATCAATTAAAGTTCTAAATACATATGGGCCAAATGCACACAAGCGAATATATGTAATATAAAGAAATCAATTTCAGTTGAGATTAAGTATTGAATACTTTTCAAAATACTTGTAGAAGTTCACATAATGAAGTATTCAGTCAACAGAATTGTTCTCAATGGAAGAATGTTTATGACTTTATTTTTCTTTCTTTTGCTTTATTCTTTTTATATGGTCAATCATGACACTCCTTTGCACCTTATAAGGACCTGACTCATTGAGCCCTATGAGTAATAGATCGGAAGAGCAGATTATTATCTAAATAACTCTTTTAAAAAGAATATAATTTTTAAGTCATTGGTTTGTTCGATTTTTTCTATAATTTTGGGTATTGTTTCATTATGGTAAAGGTAGTTGCACGCACTCAAAGACTTAGTTGATTGGTAGTTTTTTCTCTTACTGACTTTGCCCTTTAGACATTATTAATCGTATGTTATGCCGAATAGTGTAGATACTAATCATAGGTCCATATCAAATTTTATGATCCTCAGTCAACAACCCCCTATAATGCAAAGTAGGCAACCGACATGTGTGGGGGACTATCCACTCAAGGTTGAAGTAGTTTAGGAGTTTAAGTGACCCAAGATGATTTTGGGAGATCTCTAAGAACTTGATGTACGTTCTGAAAGAAGTGCGGGAGAAAGAAGAAGCAACGGGAGTTGTCAACATGTCAAAAGGTGAAAACATGAAGTTCTATAAGTTTTCCTTTTAAGTGTTAAGTGTATATTGCGATATCACTTGATTATCATTCTCTGTACTAAACTTTCCCTGTGATTAGTGGATTGGTTGTCCCATAGCAAGGGATGCCTGTAGTTTTTCCTGTTTTGAGTTTCTGTGTCGACGATTCTAATATGATTCTATGTTTATTTTTCTGCGTTAGATTATGCGTTACTGTTCACCTCTAACAGACCAAGATACAATCTGCCTAACTTCCGCTGATTATATCTCTGACTCGATCTAGATATATTATGCTGTACTTAATCATTGCGAATTAATTTATTACTATCTGTGCTACAGTTAAATATCTATGTTCTTTGTTGTATTGATATAGAATTTACATTGAGGATTTATTAATCATATTGTTAACGAAGTAGGTCTAAGTGATTCATTTTTCAACAATTCATATAGAAGCAAGTTCACTTAAGTATTAGTGAGATCTAATTACCTAGACATGGATAGTATTTCTGTTAGTGCATCTTTTCTTCCCCTTATACTTAATGACTCAAATTATGCATTCTGGAAGATTAGGATGAAGATATATATTTATTCTATTAATGAAAATGTATTGCTATCTGTTTTAAAAGGTCACACTACACCCACTAACAATCAAGAATGTGTTGTTGCTAAACCTAGAGATGTATTTAATAGAACTGAATTAATTAATTCTGAGTGGAATTCAAAACCTTTAGATGCAATATTTTTCCTTTATTGATACTAATCAATGCCGGTTGATTTCTTCTTACATGACAGCTAAAGAAGCATAAGACATTATAAATTACTAATGAAGAAACAGATTCTGTCAAATATTCAAAACTTCAGGTACTTTAGAGTTTGACAAATTAATGATGCATGAGGATGAAGAGTTCAAAGACTTATATAAAAGACTAAGTGAAATCACAAATACTGTCCTTACACTTGGAAAGAAATGTGCGTCATTAAAAAACATTGGCATATGAGGTCTGCATTGACTATACTATTCATACCAACATACTAGGCGTGCACTTGCCCTTAAATTCTTGATCAAGTCTCACTGTCACTCCCAATAGAACTACATTGTGAATAAATTTAAAATTGATCGCATGAGTGCTTTTCCATAGAACCACACCCATAAAATTTAATACCTGAAAAACTAAAGGAAAGACTATACTTTACCAGACTCCTTTTTTCTTGGTTTATACCTGGAATAAGTCCTCAGAAATAATTACAGAGAATCTCCGACCTAGTTAATTATAAGTAAAAAGCTTAGGCTAAAAAATATTTAATAAGTAGCAATCAAGAAAAATTAACAAGCATTAGAGTGGAGAGCATAAGAAGATTAAGGTGAAATTCTCTACTTTTTCTTAAACAAATAAAAAGGAATACTCCACTTGGGAGAATTTGCATTGGAGTTCATCGTCCCAATATGTTAAGAGCCAATCATTCTAAATTATCTGTTTGAGCAAATTCTGCCCTTTAACTAAAAGAAGTTTTTAGTGGGCATTTCCTTTTATGAGCCATTTATGTTTCTTTTGAAAGGCCCATCGCTATCCCACCCTCCAAAAGCCGTGCCTTTAAACCCTACCCTACCTTGTTGTTCCAAAGTTGGAACCTCATCTCCACTACGTGTCTATCCAAAAATACATATATCGTTAATAACGTTTACTAGGCTTTAGCTATTAAGCTAGACAAAATAACTACCAGAGAAAAATAAGCAACACAGATTTTAATATTTAGTATCTCTCAGGTTTGTGAGACTTTCTTTGTGTATTCTAGATTAGTCACTTATTACTACTGAATTTTGTTTAATATGTTGGAGCGGACAGAACTAGGTAGAAGTACGAAAAAAAGTATTGCATTTAAAAACTTTCAACTTTAATGCGTAATATTTAGTATTTTTTTAGTAAGCTTTTGGTTTTTATGCACGCTACATTCACAAAGCTTAGCTTTGTGTCTTAACATTTTCTTTGGTGGAACAAAAGGTCCAACTAGCAAGAAGACTCGTCTAGAAAGTTCAAGCAAACACAACATTTGAAAAAAGTGGCTTTTGAGAAAAATATATAAATTGCATCAATGGTGCAACATATTAAAGTGAAAATGTCCTTCTACTTTTAAAGCTCGAGTGGGGAAGTTGTACTTTAGGTTAAGCTTGTGGCGAAATGTCTAGGCTTAAATAGTTTACTTAAAAATGAATTTACGTACGAGTGAAGAAAAATTAATTTTTAAAATAAAATTGATATTCATTCATTAGTAAAGATTCTAATTATTGTTAGAATACTTTAGGTTAAACTTGACAGACTAATTATTGTTTATTTATAAGAAACTAAAAGACATTTGGCAATTTGAAAAATGGTAACTTTACAAAATTTCACGGTGATCTGAATTGTATTGTAGTAGTTAGATACTCACATTTCATGTGAGAAGTCTCTAGTTTGAATCAGACTTTACTATCCTCTAATTTCCCTCTCCCTCCCTTTTGTGTATTAAATAATAATGCAACAAAAATGAGAAGAAAATTTTAGCAATTATAAATATATAATTCATCCATGCTGATTTATATCCCCTTTTTCCCAATGTACCACTAAATTCGGGACCTTTATACTATATGTCTGGATTGATTAGAGAACATTAATTAGTTATAATATAATAGTTTACACAATTCTAGTAAATAAATATATAAAAACACATGTAAGATTGTATTGATTAAAGAAGTTGAAAATTTTTACTAAAGAGTGAAGCGTGAGCCTCACGCTCCAACAACATGGAGACAACAATAATTGAGGAGTTTCTAAATTGACTTGATAAGGACATAATGTCCCATGTTAATTTTCCAAAATTGAAGCTTTTGTGTTAAGCATTTTGTAAAGTTAACTTAGATGTGGGGTCTTATAATGGAATTCTACATATAATTAGCACTAAACATTTACAATGTGGGACCCAACCTACCAAGTACACTAGTACATGCTTTGACAAATTTAAGAAAAAATTGTTTTTATATTGTGTGAATGATTGGGCATTTCCCTAATTAATTATTTGCTTAATTGTAATTAGGATTCTTAAGTATTCTTTGCATGTATTTTGGGAGCTTCTTGAAAAACCCAAATGGGGTTGGCCGAAAGTGCTCAACAATAAGGTTCTTTGTTAACCAATTGTTTCTCAACATTTGCTTGAGTAGAGCATGTTTGCCTATATCACTTATTTGTGATTTGAATTTTCTCACAGTGATTAGATATTCACGTTTTAAGTGGGGGTCCTGAGTTCGAATCCCACCTACCCCGCTAATTTCTCCCCCTTTCTTTTATCCCTTGTGTATTGGGAAAAAAAAGAAAAAGAAAAAGAAAAGAAAAGGAAGAAGTTAAGTCACGTGCTCTAACAAGTTACTTAAAAACACCATCCAATTATGATTAAAGACCCCAGAGGAGGGAAAAAAAAAAAAAACTTCGAAATAACATTGATTTAAGTTTAGCCAAATATGATGTTAGGGATACATCTTTAGACTTGCATTTAACTTTCAAGAGAGTGAAAAACAGTGCTTTACATTATAATATTATTACAATTTTTTTTTTGAAAGAATTATTACAAAATATTTTTGATACAATAATATTACAAAATACAGTTACTCTTTTTTCATTTTTTATTTTTATTTTTTAAAAAGAACCATATAATAAAGCGAATAATATCAGGTAAAGTTGAAGTCAACATTTTTAAGTTTTGTATAATTTAAGAACACTATTCAAGTATGTTGAGGGTTTGTCTTAGAATCACTTCACGTACCAACTAAGTACAAATAAAGAACAAATAAGTTTTATAAGATATATATGCTTATCGCTGGTAGTACTGCAACAACTTCATAAGAAAATATCAGTGTCCCTTCCGTTAGAGATTAGTCAATTACACATTGTTTGTGCCTGAAAAATTCCGATGCTCCACTAGTACAAGGCGCATTGAGAACACTAAAAAGGTTGCTGGTGATAAGAAATTCCTAATTTCTAATGTCAATTTTATAGAGTTTTGTTGACGAAAGTAGTTAAAAAATTTTATTCATATCATGGTCTTGCACGTTTTAGTCTAATAATATTATCAAATAAAACTATATATATAATTATATTATTATAACATTTACAAGAAAGTGAAATCGTAATGCCAAAAGTGCTCCATAACAAGGTTCTTTGTCGACCAATTGTCACCCCCAACAATTTGCTTATTCAGTCTAAGGCCACTAATTAAATTTGCTTTCGCCTTCATTGAAAAAAATTCTTTTGTGAGTCTGAGAGAGTGAAAAAAATAGTGATTTTGATTAAGTGATTGCAAAAATATAATTATTCTACTTTGAAAGAATATAACACTTTTCAATGTCTCAATGCCGTGTTTTACATACTATATATACTAAAAATAAATATTTTACAATTAAAGTATAGAAAAGTAGTTATCTGACGAACTTTTGATGTCAGTTTAACTAGCATGCACTGAGTAATAATTTCATCTTTCTATTTGCCTTTGTGTCGGAGCAAGCGCATAGGCTTAAATAATTTTCTGATTTCTCATTTTTAGTTTCGTTATTGTAAATCTTCCATATAATAACTTTTGTGGTTACCATTCATTTCTGGAATGTATAAATATAAAATTTCTCTATTATTTGACATTTAATAACAAAAGTCCAATTTCTGGTATTCATGGGACCTAAATAACCAATTTTTTTCTTATTTAAATAATCTTTTTTTTGACTCATTCCTCTGTTAGTGTTATCATTAAGGGTCAAGCTATTACTCACTTCAGCCAGCTTTAGGCTCTTTTTAAAATAATTATTATAGTAATTACAATTAAAAGAATAGAAGAACCTTTTCACTACATTTACTAATATGTAAGTGAGACGTACTTAACCTTTAGTAATATCATTTAACAAAATCATGCATGGCTGTGTACAAGGCCGTGTAACAAATTCACTACCACGAATTCACATTGATATAAGTTGTACCAATCCAAAGACTGATTCTCAGAGTTAAATTTATATGAGATAACAACTCAAGACGAGAGAACAATGTGATTAAAGTTGTACGCTGCATCCCCGGAGAGCGACCGGCAGTGTAAAATTGGCATGGTGCTTGTGCAAAAATGGGTGTGGGAGGCAGAGATTGGAGTCTAAAATTGTGGTGTCCACATGGACCGTTAACTACACAGGTACACAGCCGGCGCCAAATATTCTTTGTTCTCTTCTTCCCTTAAAAGCCACAAACTCCACCATATTTTAAACTCTCAATTCTCTCTCTCTCTCTCTCTCTCTCTCTCTCTCTCTCTCTCTCTCTCTTCCTTCCTGCTTACCCATATATATATTTATACAAATATATATTATAGTATATATACTCTCTCTCTCTCTCTCTCTGTGCAGTCTGGAAATTACTTGTTTGTCGTTTCTGCCGAAAATCTGAACTTTCTGCTGGTGTTTCTTGATGGAGACCACTGGGTTTTCCTCTCCAAGAACAGATGCTTTTCCGGCTGGCCTCAGGGTTCTCGTCGTTGATGATGATCCCACCTGGTTGAAGATTCTTGAGAAGATGCTCAGGAAGTGTTCATATGAAGGTTCTCTTTGCATACAATTTTCTCTTCTTTTTGTGATTTTGATTTCTTATTATATGGTTTAACAATGAGATTATCTTTTTTTTTCATGTTTCTTGCTAGTTATGTACTGTGGATTATCTAGATTACATATTTGTTCATATAATTCTTGGGGTTTATTGGCGACTATTTTTTAGTTAATTTTCAATTTTTGGAGGATTTTGGGTTAATAATGTTGTATGGGATTTTGAGTTGGTTTAAGGGAAATTTTTCTGAGAATATCTGCTATGCTCGGTAGGGAGCATCTGGACTAGTTTAAGGAAGAAAAATGAGCTAAAATCCTATCTTTTGTAGTGGAGTCTCGTCTAATATATTGTGCCAAACATGCATTTAACATACTGATATGTTTTTAGGTCTTGAAATCTGCAACTATGGTTAACTTCATGGTGGAATTTACATTTCTTCTTTTTCATTTAAAAAAAAAAAATTGTCTTACTTATGTCAGTGATGAGATATGAATTTTGAGATCCAATCCCTGTGCAATCAAAAATGTATCGTATAATGATCTATTCCTGAGTTTAATTTGGAAATGATCAGTTATTCCTCTCTCGACGCAGCTCTTTTTCCAATTTCGGTTCATGATTAGATCACAAGATCGCTTAAACTTTACAAGAACAAGTGGAAAAGGAAAATTCAAGAATCTGTCCTGTCTCTTCCCCTGTTTAAGTTTTCATATTTGATATATGCAATTATTCTCCTCCAAAGTAATTGCCTTTTAAAATTCAGTGCAAAAATATATGGAATATAGATTTATTCCCAAGAGCTGTGTTTCAAGGATTAATGAAGTTTGTTTCTGATATCACATTGCTTAAGTATCATATTATATACACATGACTGTCATTTATTTTCTTCTACTAAGAAATCGAAACATAAAAGTGATGTTTTTCTAGCACAATCTATAGTTCTAATTCAGTGGAATTTATAATATTGTAGTTTCTTGACTGGGACTTTAGTTATCTGTTACACATGGCTGAGGATGGTCAAGGAAGTGCTTATACTTTCATGGGGTCTTAAACCTCTGGATTTGAGGTGTGTAGTAGGAAAAATTGAGTTGCATTACAAAAATATACAATCCCAGTTTGACTTAAAGCTTTAGCAGCTAAGTTTTTGCCGTCGTGTATTCTAAACTTTCTATTGTTACTATAGATGAAGATGCTTTCTGGGGTTTCATGTCCGAGGTCTCCTAATTTCTTGAATAATGCAAGCTATCCCTAAATTCAAACTCCCTGATTGCTGTGATTAGCAGCTGAAGACAGATCTGAATCAAAATAATCAAATAATAAATTGGATCGGATTTGAGATTTCTTAATATCAACTCTGCAAAAACGCTGCTGCAAAATACGGGTTTACTTCAGATCTTAGAAGCCAATGATTTTCCAATTCTTGATCAAAAGCCTACAAGTATGAAGATGGTGAACTGTGAGGATTAACTTTAACTTACACTCACTTCCTTTAGCGGCCAGGGATGAACAATACCAACCTGGTGAAGGCATTATCTTGAGCTGAAAGGATTAGTTTGTTCCCAGTTGATATTTGACGAGCCATAGGCGCTAACTTCTTTGATAAGCATCGAGAAGGACCAACATGAAGTCAAAGTGATGATTGAACTATTTCAAAACTTAGAATTAACTGTTAAGAATCTTCACCTGTGCTATTCATTTGTTTATTTCACCAGATTCTTGGCATGGTGACTCCTCTAGATAGAATTCACCTGCTTGTGTTGCCTTTTCCCCCTACTTCCAAGCAGCCATATGTTCCTATTCTGGGTTCTGTTTCTAAAGAATTTCTAAAATAATTTTAATCTGAGAACATTTCCTGTGTACTCGTCAAAATTGACCAATATATGGCTGCAGTCTTCAGATTCATGCCAGGATGCTGAAATAATTATACAGTATGACAGCGTAATTTAGTATTTACTCTTCTTGTTATCTATCATGCGTGCATACTATCTTCTCTGCCCCCCCTTCTTTTTTCCCCCCATTTTGCTGTCTGGCAACTGAACCTGATACATACACAGCATAATATTTTATCCATGCATGGGACAAGTGTGGAAGAGCGAGGTGTTTTTCTTTAGCAAACTTGTATTTTGAACTTTTAAACTGAGTCTTTAGCCCAAACTGACGTAGCATCCCTGGTTGTTTTTGCTGCCTTTTTATTTTGGTGGGAAATTCAGTAACAACATGTAATCTTGCACGAGAGGCTCTACACCTACTCCGGGAAAGAAAAGATGGTTTTGACATTGTAATCAGTGATGTCAACATGCCTGACATGGATGGGTTCAAGCTTTTAGAGCACGTTGGGCTAGAAATGGATCTTCCCGTGATAAGTGAGTATCTGTCTGTATTCCATTGTGCTTTCCGAGTTAAATATTGCACTATGGACATGAAATTCTAAACAGTAATCAATGATCCTGCACAGTGATGTCTGTAGACGGAGAAACAAGTAGGGTGATGAAAGGGGTCCAACATGGTGCTTGTGATTATCTTCTTAAGCCGATAAGAATGAAAGAGCTTCGAAATATATGGCAACATGTGTTCAGGAAAAGGATACATGAGGTGAGAGATATTGAAAGTCATGAAGCCCTTGATGAAGTTCAGATGATGAGAAACGGAATGGAGCAATCTGATGAAAGCTTTTTGTATAGTGGGGCAGATCTGAATCCAGGAAAGAAAAGAAAAGATGATAATAAGCAGGATGACAGACATTCTGGCGAAACTTCCTCTGCTAAGAAAGCTCGTGTGGTTTGGACTGTAGATCTTCACCAGAAGTTTGTGAAAGCTGTGAATCAGTTTGGATTTGATAGTAAGTTGATCGTTTCTTTACATTCAGACCATTACGTGATTATCATAAACCTATTCTTTTTGTTAGATTTTCACTGTTGACATTGTTTATTACCCAAATTTCTTACAAAAATTCGTGCTTGTTAATGTTCATCAGAAGTTGGCCCCAAGAAAATACTCGATGTGATGGGAGTGCCCTGGTTAACAAGAGAGAACGTTGCTAGCCACTTGCAGGTAAGCATCACTAGACCTGTGTTGATGACAGCTACTTGAAGGTACTGTCTCCATGGAATTTGTCTTTTCTGGTTTCCAATGTGTCTAGAGTAACATCCTTTTGAGTTATGTGCATTTCACTTTTACTAGGAAAGAGATGATTGTCTTAAAATCTGTGCTAACATATTCTTTTCATTATTTTCAGAAGTACCGCCTTTATTTGAGTAGGTTGCAGAAAGAAAATGAGCTGAAAGCCTCGTTTGGTGGGATGAAGCAATCGGATATACCTTCAAAAGACGCTGCTACTAATGTTTGTGTTCAGAATTCAAACACCATGGCACAAAATAACGTTGTGAATGGAAGCTATGTTTGTGGAAACAAGATACCTGTTCAGAATGTTGAACGTGGGGAGGGTGCTAAGATCACTTCAATGCAGATGTATGAACCAAAGAAAGTTCTAATTGGTGACCTAACTGATCCTCAGAAAAGCAGCATTTCCAGAATCAACCTCAACCACTCTTTTGGACAAAATGGTTCAGATGGAAAATACGAAGCTGAGATCCGGGCTCAGTATTCTTGGACAGAAGTTCCATCTGTTCAGTTCAAGGAAGAAAGTAAGCCTCTTTTCCAGTCACAATCTTGGAGTACAGAAGCACAACCAGTTCAGTTCAAACAAGAACACAAGTCACATTTCCAGACTGAGAATAGTGTCAGTCATCTGCCACTGGCTAGGAATCACACCCAAGTGGAAAACAAAGAACCAATTCTCTCCCACCATCAGATGTCACCCACTGAAAACAATAAATGTGCAGAAATAGGGCCTAACTGCAACACAGGCAGAAGCCACGGTATTGGGAAAGTAACTCCAGGTGCTGAGTTGTTCTCTGTCCAACCGGAAAGCCATTTGACAGTCTGTCCAGAATTTGAGCCGATTCCATGTTCCAATTGGAACGTGAAGAATGACAGCTTAGAACAGATTCTACTTGATGATATTGACCCTTCACAGAGAAACCTAATCCTCGGAACTGGGTCAGGTTTCAGATTCTGGGACGAGGAATTGCTGCATTATTCTCCTCAAGGTGATTTTCATCCACAGAATGCTGGCTTTGAGAATACAGAATCTTTTCCTTACAGTAATCAAGAACTCATGGCTGATGTCCCGCCACTCTTGTATGGTTCATTCAGTTTCGACTATGGGAATCCAAGTGAGCCACTGGAATATCCTGTAATAGACCAAGGTCTATTTATTGCCTGAAGTTTAATCAGGAAATTTGTTCTCTGAACCTCTCATTGAAAAAAGGCATACTTACAATATTCCAATTGCCTGGCTTGTAAAGGAATGTCTACAAAATTTGTAGTGAATCATCCTCCACCTCACTTGGTGAACTTGTGGATGCTCAAATATGTACACAAATGCGATGGCAATATTAAGCATAATAAGCAAGCTTCTCGAGAACTTCCGCCCCGGCTACATAATTCTTGTATTTCTCATCTCTCTGTAGGTTAGGTGCGAAGGGCGTACTGATCTGATCGTATCTCAGGTTTATAGCAGCCATTGGTTGGCAAAGTTCCTTAATGGTTTCTGTGTGTTGCATAATAGTTTCAGAATGAAACTCCTAGTTGTCTTATAACAGCTTTATTGACTCCTGGATCCATTTGATTTCTTGTTCTCTAGTTTCCTCAGCCATTTGAATCAGTCAGGATCATGACTCTGATACGAAATGATATGCGCAAGAAGGAAAACTGAGATATTTTTATTTATGTGAAATTGAAAATTAAGGATTACAAACATCTATTGAATGCCAAGCCATATAAACTAACTTCACTCCTTAGACCTTAATTCTGGTTTTAGTAACAATTATGGTGGTCAATAATTGCAAATTACTCCACATCTTGTCCCATAATCTCTATCATTTATTTAGGAAGGCACATAACAAGAATCTTCGATCTTCACTGAAGGCCTCAATGTGGTCATAAATCCTTCCCTCGGAATTTAGGAGAACAACTTTTTACGGTTAGACTTGGGATCTGCACAGAGACATGTACGCATGTCCTATTTTCTTCTGGTTTTAGCAAAGATACTAGGGTCCGTTCAGCAGCCAAAAACTTCACTTTTGTGACATGAACTTGAAATTTAAAACCGATAAACCCATGTTACAACTTACAATTGGTTGACAAACGGCCCCAGGTGATAACCCATCAAAAGCACTTACAAATTTGGTAACTGTCCCAGGTCCCAAGATTATTATCATCTGAATTCTAAACAACACCAGATAATTACAAGGCAGGCCACATCTTTTGTTCCCTGTCATTTACTACACTTAATCTATTACATGGTAGAATGTTGCTGTAAATATCACATTGATCATCGGATTAGGTTACGAAATTTCAATAGAGCTGAAACAACAAGAAACAGATATATTGAAGCACAAATGATATGGTACATTCTATGAATTACTTGGTGATTATGCCTTTTAAAGGATCTTTTAATTGGTGGTCACTTTAGATGTAGTGGCATGTGCAAATCTTTATCGTCCCCGCTGCATTCACCTGCATATTGGCATTTTGGCCTATTTTCCACAGAACATTGTTTGTTTCCTATGAAACCGAGACAAGTTCATGGAACATTATTCAATACAACCATTAACCTTAGGCATTTCCTTAGAGCCACTGCTTGGTAATACCGTTTATTGAGCGTTTTCCAATCCCCATGATCTTGAATGTCTTTAGCGTTTCGCGATTTGAACTCAAAAGAAGAAAATGGAACAAATAAAATGAAAACATAACTACAAAGAAAACATTCAGGGAGTAAACAGTTCAGTGAACAAGATTTTTACTAAATTCCTTAGTTACTATCTTGTACCGTTCCAACTGTGCTATATCTACTCATTCAACATTGATATCCAAAATTTTGCTCCTGCTCCTGGCCTTAGGTATAGTTATATACAAAACACCATCTTTGACCTCGGCCCTAATTTTCTCGAACTCCACATTTTCAGGCAATGCAATTCTGCAACTGTATCTCCCGTAGCTTTTAGCTGACCATTCAGCATCTTCTTTGCTATTTTCGCTCTTCTGTTTGGGCTCTTTTTCAGCCTTGACAACCAGCATTTTCTCCTCTACCCAAACCTTAACATCCTCTTTCGTCATTCCTGGCATGTCAAATCTCATCTTGTATTCTCCTTCACCTTCCTTAATCTCCCAAGGTGTTCTCCCACGACTGTATCCTCCCGCATCAGCCGGGTTTAAAGGCGATGGCCATCCTCCACTATAGGCAAAAGGGTCCTCCATCATTGTCTCCATTGTCTCCATCATTTGCTGCACTGTTCTTGCTGTTGGAAACCTGTCCCATAAACCTATATATACAGACGAGTAAACCCTAAGAAATATAATAAAAATCTAGATCCCAATGGTAGAATAAAATCACTTAATCCAAGTACACTTGCAAGGAAAATGTATCCAATGTTCATTGACTCAAAATATGAACTTCACTCAAAAGCACATGTCAAAATAACTTCCATCATTTCAAGAAGATAGTGCTCAATGTGCTATTGTGCTAATCCGTAATTAAAAACTCATAAGACTGATTTGACATAGCTCCACTCAACTTTTAAATTTTCGTATAACTTCAAATATCCTTAATCTAGATTTTAATAAAATTCAAAGAAATCTTACCGGCCATAGTTGAGATTTTAATGGATTTCATAAAACACTGATGTCTCCTCAATGGTCTGTGAATTTTAGTGCATTTCATCAATTGAAAGAATAAAGTGTGTCTGATAGATTTCCTTAATTGATAGACTTCAGTATATTTTGATAGACTTCAAATTAGAAAATAACAAATTTTCGACCAATCTAATATCAACATGGTATTCTCATTGTGAATTTTTTGGGATTCCTTTCAAAACTGTACTATCCATGTGAAACATGAAATTACTAAAATCCAAATGGACGACACCATTTAACAAGAGGGAGTACTAGAAGACCTCTCCAGATCAGTGAAACTAAAGCATCCAAATAAAAACGAAAATATAAAAGAACAAGCCTTTCTTCTAGTTTACTCGTGATACCTATGGGGGCAACTGGTCCTGATCTTTTTCTGGACTGCTGCTGCTGCTGCTGCTGCCGATTGACTCTCTGCAAATGATCAAGATTTTCCGTGCCTTCAGCTCCCAGTGCCTTAATCCTGTTATTGCAAGTTCTAACAGAACTTGGCCTGGAAAGCGGCGACAATCTTGAATTCAGAGGATTTGTTTTGATAAAAGATTTCTGGGATGAAATGGGTTGGTAGACCGCAAAATTTGATAAACAGTGAGGCATTTTTCTTGAGTTCTAGTGGGCTTTAACCAGAATATTATTATTTTCTTACAACTTTCAAGGGTTTGCACTTTCTTGATGGCCCAGGAATTGGTTTCTGGAAGAGGGGGGGGGGGGAATCATTATTTAAAGGAAGGATTGGAGAATTCTCGAAGGGATGAAGTGAATTCAGCTCGTTAATTTCTGGATTCCAGACTTCTCCAGAAGCTCTTTACGGACGGATACTTCCTGTATGGATAAGAATAAATTCATCCAAATTTGGAGGTTTATGGGAGGACTGAAACGCCGTCGTACCGACAAACCCTAATGGAACACAATTTTCCCCGACATAAGCTTTATTTTATTTATTTATTTCTTTAATTTTTTTAATTCATTAATTTCTCTTGGTGATTGAGAATTTATGCCAACAGAAAAACTAATAATGTGTGTAAGTCAGCTGAGCATCTCCAATAGGAGATGTCTTTCAAAAAATTAATACACACACAAAAAAATAAAGTAGACTCCATATATTTCCTACTTTTTTTTATTTTTTTCTTTTAATCATTTTTCTCTCATTTACACTAATTTATCTTCACTTTTCTCTCCCAAAGTCAACCTCAAGATTTAAAATCACACCCCAATGTCCACCTTCTCCACTATTATTTTATTATTATTTTTAAATTTCTATCTATCTCTCTCCTCTTTTTCACTTTTCCTTTTTTTTTTCCTTACACTGCTTTTCACCTACTCATTTATTTTAAATAATTATCTCCTCACAATCTCTCTCCTCTTCAACTTACCCCCACACATTGGAGATGCCCTTAGTGCATGTTAGAATTCACATTTTTTCAATTTTTTCAATTTTTTTTTTTAAATAAGAGAGAAAATGAGTGGAGTTGTGAATATTTATGTAGTACAATAGTCTCATAACATATGCAGATGTGTTATGTTTGACCGAATTCAAATTTAAAAGAAAATGGAATTTAATGAAAAGGCTAATATGCAACTTTGACCCGGAAACACCACGTGACTCTATTATGGAAATACTCAATATATGTGACATCTTCTCATCTACTTGTTTCATAAACTCACATGTGGTACTCTATTCATGTGAATAAAAATTTTGATACAAAAGGGACATAGGGAAGGGAAATTAGGGGAGAGGTAAGTGTGGTTTGAACTCAAGATCTCTCACTTAAAATGTAAGTAAATATCCACTGTAGTATAATTTAAACTACTTCATGTGAATTAAACTAGTGGTGGATAAGTCTCAACTAACATAGACTTAAAATATATATAATAAAAATAGAGATATATATTTATCAATGTATCAACATGGAGGCTTTTTTAATATTTTTTTTCTCCCTTTGTTTCCTTGTTCATCTAAATAGCAAGTGATCTTTTCGGGGAAATGAGAAATTGTCCAATGTCACTTTTTATTGTCATCATTTTATCATCTTGTTACAAAATGATAACCATATTCACCCTATAATTTTGTTAATTTTATTAATTTGTAAGGAAGATTTTTAAGTTTTGTTCCTTTTATGACCTCAAATGTTTCTCAATGCATTTTATCTTTCATCTTTAAACTAATTAGTACAATTTCTCTTTGTTGGTGGTTTCTATTCAAAAGGCTAGGATCCATTTCAACCAACTATGTAAGGCTACTTTTGCCATGAAACATACGAGGCGGCCTCCTCAAGCTTTGAGTAAAGGGGCTCAATTTGTTTATTTATTTATATTATACATGACTACTTATAAAAGTGTGTTTCATTTTTGTAATTTTCTACGGTAATGACTACTATTATAAACTATCATTCGAGTATTCTTTGAGGGCCATTTTCTTGAACCTCACTTCAGGCCCCAAAAAACATAGAACCGGCACTGTACCATGTGTCTTCATATAAGCATGTAGGTATATTGACATACCCTCATCAGAAAATATTAAAATTTTTGTTCTATTCAAATACTTACTTAAAAATCAAATATCTAATACTAATTTTGAGCATTACTAGTTTCTTTTTTTTTTTTTTTTTCGTGAAAAATTCTATTTATACAAAGTGTACAAACACTTTATGCAAGCACACACATGACTGTGTGATAGTCATGGATTCAAAAGTGATCAATGAGGTAAAAAATACCAATTTTGTTTGCACAACTCTTTGTACACATAACATAATTCTTTTTATGGAAAATTTTCTCCTAAATTGTTAAAAACATCCCACTGAAAGGGGCTGCCTATCCAACTCTGGAAAGGATCACTGAGTTGATCGCCACCGTCCGTTATCATAGAAAAATTTACTGAAGATTGATCGATATTTTTATACAGAACAGAACCCAATTCTGAATTTTCTCTTGGCTGGTCGAAAATCGAAATATTTGTCTGCTCATTTATGCCATATTCTGTTGTTTCTTCTATCTGATAGTCTGTCTCTTTTTCTTTGGATACATTGGGCTGATAAATTTGTTCATCGTACCCTGCTGCAGAATTTTCAGTTTCTTCAATAGGTTTGTGAGTGACTGGATCTACCCCCATGAGTTTTAATTTCTTCTTGATCCTTGTATTCCAATGGTTTTTAATTTCGTTATCCGTTCTTCCAGGAAAATGCGAGGCAATCTTCGACCACCTGTTAATCAAGATGTCACTATAATTTTTTTAAATATAATTACTAGTGGTCAGCAAGGTTCCTCAAAAGCATAAAAGCTTCGGTAAAATGTTGACAACAGTTTTTTTTTTTTTTTTTTGGCATTTAATAACACACTTTTTTCGCACTAAAAGCAATATATACTTTTTAGAATGCATTTATTTACAGTTTCGTATGATCGTGATGTTACCTGTTTCCTAGTTGAGAATGAAGCTTGATGATCATGTCTTCCTCTGCCTCTGTGAATGCCCCTCTCTTGAGATCCGGCCTCAAGTAATTAATCCACCTTAGCCTACAACTCTTTCCACATCTCTTCAACCCTTTCATCATCACAGAATATACATGAAGTTTATACGTGAAGAATCTCGTTGGATAGTATTTCTTAAAAATAGGCTAATATAGAAAATCTAATTTTCCCGTGCTGGTTAACTAATTCAAACTCCATTTCAACTATTTCTTCCTCTCCCTCCCTCTATAGGATGAATTTATTTATAATCTTGGTCCTCGGATTCAACTGATCATCAGATCACATTAATAACCACTAGACCAACCATATGTATCTCAAATTTTGTTAAAACTAACTCTTTCACATTTCTTGTAACTCTTCTCTACTCATCTTTTACACATACTTTCTTAAACAACGATTATTCAGAAGAAGAGAAGAGGGGAAAAATACTTTATGAACGAGTATGCTCTCCCATAACCTTAAATCCCTTTTCTACTCATCAAGAACGGTACGCATGCATAATTTTCATGTATAGATGTGCGGGTAGACTCTTTTCTTACCTGCAAGTTTCGGGACAACTCTCCAGCATTGTATTCCATTGTTGAGGATGAAATTCATGAGCTTATGATCTTCTTCGATTGTCCAAGGCCCCCGTTTTAGTCCTTCCTTTTCGCAACAAGGCTGTCTTCCCATGGCTGCAAGAGGGTTCAATTCAATCCAAGAAAACACTATAAGAAAAAAATAGATTGAAGTGTTAAAGCAGCAGCCAAAAATGAGTTTATATATGGAGGAAGCAAAGATTCTTCCAGCTCATTCACAGACCAAACAAGTGTTTCTTTGTGAGCAGAAGTCATAATTGAGGCACAAAAATAATAAAAAGCTTTATAATTATTGGAATCATTGTGTTCAATGTTTTAAGTGTTAAAGTAATCAAAGTGTTAAGCATGCAAATGATTGAAATTGTTATTGTTAAGAACAATTCATCTTTAATGTTAGAAACAGACGTGAGTCCTTGTCGTTTACATGTTTTTTTACACATCTCCTCCCTCCCACACACTATTAAAAAAAGCAAAAAAAAAAAAAAAAGATAAATACGTTGTACTATAAGCTATGACGGTTCCATACAGGATATAGTATAGCACCACCTATTCTTAAAAGGGAGGGAAACCGTCAATGGCTCCTTATCGGAAGGTGAACTAGCTTCACGTCTAACATTTGAGCGTCACGTGACAGTTATATTAAGATACCTAGATGGTTTTCGATGTTATAGTCTTACAGGGCACACTCTATACTTTATCAAATTTAAATATTGAAAACTTCGATACTCTTTGTTTCAATTAGTTTTATGTTTTTAGACTAATTTAAGGAAAAAGAAAAAGAATTTGTTTTCCTTTTTCCCAGTGTTTTGAGATTTTTACACTGAAAACATTGGAAACTATGAACATGCCATTATGAGTTTTATTCATGAAATTTTCCTTGTTTTTCTGAAAATGAGTTTTCAAAAATATGAAAGCAAATACGTTGTAAGCGTTTTGAAAAGCTGAAAATAGCCTTAAAATGACAAAAAGAAGCGTCGGCCAAGCAACTGGTTCCACATTCTTTTAATTAATCATCAATTGAGATCGGAAGAGCGTCGTGTTCACCCTACTAGGCTATTACAAGGATAAAAAAAAGCACACACTGTCCTGTCGCATGTCCCCTTCCCCCTTTTTCGCTTGTCTTCTTCAACTGCTTCTAATTCCTCCTCAAAATGAGTCTTTCTCTTTCTCATTACTTCTCCTTATGATTACTCAGATTTATCCGCTAAAACGTCATACTAATAATTATTACTATTAGTTATATATATATTCAAAATATATATTAAACTGAAGTCCAATGCCCACAATGTCTGCTCCTGTTGAATTCTGCTAAAGTGAAAGAGAAGACAGCTGCATATTTATGGGGGACAATACAACTCGTTATTCCTCGCTGGTTCTTTTGCATTTTTTAATGTTTGGACTTGTAATGATACCCATTAAAAAGCTTTATTATTGCAACTCTTTTGTGGATATGTTCGTGTATCAAATCTTTTGATGATTCATATGTATATTCTAATTTAACTGCAAAACGAGGCTTAATTTGAAGTCCACGTATGTAGACAAAGCCTTGTGCTTATTTTTTCTTACATCATCATTAAGTAGTCCCACAATTGTGAATTCTTTGTGTCAAAGGATTATGAGACAAAGTTTGATTATTTATAATGTTTTGTTGAATTAATTATGGAGATTTTGGGAATTCTTAGTGTTGTTTAATGGTCTAGTTTAAGCAACCATTAAAAGTGCTCATAATATTTAATCTCCAAGTGTAATGATTAGCTTTTTTCTTGATTCATGATTACGAGTGGATAAAATTATTACAAATTTGGAATTTTTAATGACATGGTTTGTAATATATATAAAAAAGAACAATCGATAAGGACTAATATAAATTTTTTAAAAATTTCTCTATATAAAATTTCAAAACTTTTTCGGGTCTACACAAGGATAAACGCCCACTCCTAGATCCGTCCATGCTTGGAGTATTACTCCCATTAGGAATTCCTCGATTTTATCAGAGGTAACTGCGTCTTTCAAAGATACGCCACAAGAAAGACAACATACTTGCCCAAATTAAACTCTCATCCTCGCTATCGGAACAAGTGAACAATGTAGACTTCATCATCATCCTCAACTGGAATTGAGAGATGAGTTGAGCACAGGATACCAAAGGGGTGCAACCAAATATTTTTCTTGCTAAAGTACTAATGCAATTATATGATATATGACAATTTAATGTGATATATTTCAATACAAAAGAACAAAGTGTTTTCTGAAAATGAAAATATATCATGGATAGGCATAATAATAATATAAACGAAGATGTAATAACATGAAATTTCCTTAACTGGCATCTATGAACAAAAATCATCATCAGACCTCCGGGTATGAGACTGGCAGCGACTGTTATTCCATGGAAAAGCGGGGAGTAGTCCCCTTTGCCTGCTTTAATTGTGCTGTACAAATTGCTTCACTTGTTCACCATTTTTATGAGCATAACAGCTTCAGCTTTTCACCCTGATGATTGATTTAGTTTAGTGAAATTTGAAGACAAAAATAAAATAAAATGATACCAAAAAAGGAGGAGAAAAAGTGTTTTTTCTGGGTGGGGGTGGGGGAGAGGGGGTCTTATGATCAAGAGTATATGGAGACAACCCCCCTTTTTTACACAAGAATTCACACGAGTTCTTGTACAAAAAGAGGATCCACATGTGGGTCCATGCCATATCAGAATCCGGAATTGAACTCTGGCGTTTTTTTTTTTTTTTGGGTGGAGGGGGGGTGTTCATATGAACTTGCTCGAGGTTAAGTTGACAAGACTTTACGTGGATTTTTCTTTAGAATTTTCTTTAGTATCTTCCTCTGTCGACCCAGTAGCTGCATTTAGGGACGTCAGCTTTCCGAAAGATTCCTTGGCATCCCCAAAGAAGTCTTTCACTTTATCAAGAACCGTTTTGAGTTCATCCTGCGTTGGGAGCTGAAAATTGCAAAAGTTAAGCAAGGACAGTTAAGATGTGCGTATGAATTATGATCAAATTGTTCATGTCAAAGTTGAATAGTCGCATCAATGGAGGAAAATTTCTGCTCAGTGTCATTTCCTCACCCAGAGATGATAAAAAGAAAATACCATCTCATTGTGGTCTGAAAGAATAATAAAATCAATGATCAATTATTACCTCAATTACATCAGTGGTACTAAGCGCAGCCCTTATATTGTTGTTTTCCTGCATGTTTAAAGGGTAGAGATTTAAAACCTTAATTGACAATTTCAAGTAAATGTGAAATCATAAGGCTATCGTGGAAGCAAAGATGGACAAGAATTATTTACTAGATATCGCAACAAAGGAGGAAGCGAAGTGTAGATTCAAATTGGAACCGGCCAAGTATATGGATTGAAGGGCTATCATGGGGCTAAGGATGGATAAGATATCTACATGGTAGGAAGAGAAGTGGAGGTTTAAACTAAGTTTAGAAAAGTGTTATTCCGGTTGGCTACTAATAAGGAGGCAGTCTTTTTGGAAGATGCATTTTGTGGGCGTAAATTAGCAGTCACACAGAGAATGGCTTTCTTGCTTTGTATATGAAGACAACAGAGAAAATTATTTCTACAGGGGACACCCATTCCAGAGGGGCTTAATGAAGGGAGAAATGCTAATGAGGATGCTACTTTATCCAGAAAGCTGTAGTAAAGGATCATCCAAATTGGTCTCCTCGGAGTCGGAAGCATGGGAGGCTTGGTCAGTGGATATGTGCCCATATGGAAAAGGATTAAGGTAAGAAAGTAAAAGATACGCCACCCAGTACTTGGCATGCCAATTAAGAAGAAATTAGTCCAAGGAAGACTTAAGAGATAAATTCTCACACATTGAAGAGGAATGTGATTGGCAATCCTAACATAGATGTAACAAAATTCTAAGATAGTTATCATGAAGGAGCTGATACTTTATGGTTAACGATCTGAATAAGTCATTAAAAAAAAAAAGCAGAGAACAAGAACATTACAACAAGTTTGTAGCCATATCTAAACTCTGTAGCTGTCCGCAATGGACGGAACTGTTTCTGCGCCAACTTCACAATCTCCTTCTCATCCTGTCTCAGTAGAAACAAATCAAGATGGATCAGTTTACAAATTTACCTAAGTAAATAGTAAAATCTCGATTCTTTCCATATTGAGCTGAGGTCTCAAGTTTACCTAAGTAAATAGTAAAATCTTTAGATTCTAAATTTTTATTTTGAAGGTCACATTTGAGCTAAGGTCTCATTTGACCATATTGGAACTCAAGTTCGGTAAGATATATCAACCCTCAAGAAGCACCCTTCTAATTAGAATAATGCTATTTATCTAGACTTGAGACAGTCTAGTTAGCAATTTCTCATTAGATATTGAATAGATGAATGTCTCCATGTACTTATGATTATCTACCATCCCCCAATGTAAAAATGCCAAATAGACTGGAGACTAGATAAAAACACTACTCTTCTCCTTATTGGCATGGGAACTGAACAAAGTTGACATAATTCCTGCGTGAAAATAATCCTTCATTTTAGAAACCTGTCACTCCAGCTTAAGTCTTGCTAAAAACTTGGGTAAAAAATCACACTCCATTTCAAACTACATTTTTTTTCTTAAAATTTCTGTAAAAATATCATTTTTGACATTTCCCATAAATATTTCCTTCCCCACTACACCTTCTCCCAGAAATTAATTTTAATAGAATTTTGACCTATAGGGCTTTAGTGATATAATCATTCAATTCTCACCACTTACTCCAATAAAATCAATCTTTACGCAGAATTATAATTGAAATTAACTTTCAGCTCCTCTTCCAGTTAGGGAAAGAAAAGTAAAAAGTGTGAAGAAACGGCAAAAACCATCAAGGAGCTGACAGTTTCTACATTTCTTACTGAGTACGACAATTAAAGAGTAATAAAAGGAAAAGAAGACAATTTCAATGTGAAGGCTCATGGAGAGGAAAGAATAAGGGAGTCCAAAATGCTACAAGACTTACTTTGTATATAACTGCCGCAAGATTCCTAGCTAGTGTGTCTTTGTATATATATTTTCCAAGAAAATTGTCTTTTGCAGCAACCATGATTTTGGCGGTTGTCCCACCTGTTATAAGATTAAGCGGGTACCAGAGGTAAACCTGTCCAAAACAATACGTTGAGCTTTAGAATTTTCCCGGACACAGCATTGAAAAGCTTACAGAAATTCAGAGATCAGGTCACAAATTTTACCAGCCATTCCCCCCACCCCCACCCCCACCCCCAACCCCAAAACACACACATACAGGCGTGTAATAACAAGCTTTAAATAATCAGTACAAACTTATCTATTCAAATTTTCATAAATTGCCACCAATTGCCTAGAAGAACTAATGTAACTATAAAAGGCTGCAAGAACATATAATAGCAAGAAACTCTCGGTGAACTGGAATGGATTACAAACATAAAAACTAAACCATGTACATATTGTGAATCCTATGCAATACAGCGTGCCAAAATATTCTTACTGCTACCATCAGACATCTTTTAGAACATATAGCAGTAAGATAACCTAACCAACTACCGACTTAAAGCAAGAAACATCCTTCGTAATCATACAGCTAATCCAGCCCACGCACTACACGATTCTCCTTTGTCCTCTTCCATTTGACAATGTTAATAAGCAATGATATAGTCGGAAGTACTTATGAGGATTAAGGAAAATCCATCATTGTTGTACAAGACTAACAAAAATTTTCTTTTCCCCTTGCAAGAATTTTCTGAGCTTAACTGGTAAGCAGTAACCACTGTATCTCCGGGATGTCCAAATGTTAAATGGGACCTCTGTGTATAGATGTGGAGAGTCACCTGTTTAAAAAAGCCTCAGATATGCACAATTTTAGACAAGATTCATAGACAAGAGACCGTCAGACCGAAAATATGAATTATTATACTAAAGAAAATCTAGTCTAAAGACCCAAGCTTTCCAAAAATTAACTCGTTTATCAGTTAAATTCATCCTCCAGTGTGTAAAATAGAGAGAGGGGGAACGGATGAAGCTAACATTTGCCATGCGGATGAAGATTACGAATTTAGGATTCCCATCATCTTCAATCTTAGGCAAAGGCGGCGGCGGCTGACGCTGGTACATTCTAGAAGCCATTCCTTTCTTCCCCTTTGCTTCAACCACCATAACTCGCCGTTCCTTCTGCCCGTACATCTTCCGGGATGGAGTCGTTCTTGTCAGCGAGTGTCTTACATGTGAATCTTCAAATGTCCTTGAATTCGATAATGGCAATCTCACCATTGAATTCAAAGACATACCCATCTCCATTTTTCCAGTACTGGAATAATTCTTTTTCAAATTAGAAATTGGAGTGAAATTTTCAGGTTTTTGTGAAGTTCCTGCTAGTGGTGCGAGCAGTGGACAAAGCTTGCCCTGGGACCTTGGATAATGCTATCCACAATCTTGCCTTGTGAATAATTGTTAGAGTAAATTTCACAGATCACCTCCAATCTTTACACTTATATCGTCTGAGTTTCTAATTTTTTTTCAACGCGCTAAGTCCCAACCTTTCATAAATATATACATAAAGTCTCTGATGACGGAATCCGTCAATAATTCCTTTAAATCATTGCCAAAATTACCTCTATACCCTTGTTCTTTAAATTAAAAAAAGAATTTAAAAATTAAAATGATAACATATAAAAATCAAAAAAGGGGGGAAAAAGCCTACCACCTGTAATGACAACATTCTACCGGAAAGCTACCGTTTCTAGTAGCCATAGGGGGGAGTCTTTGTGAGCTGCTTGAATGGTTGCTGTCGGAAAGGCAACTCTTAATTATCAGGCAAGCATCTCACAAAAGGAAGAGTCTCCCCTCTTTGGCCGCTGGAAATGGCTCCTTTTCCTCTACCATTTCTGATGGCTCAAGGGGATCTTCCCTATTTAGCTGTCGAAAATGGCAACATTCCGGCACCTGAATGCTGCCATTTCAGGCAGCAAAATGCACCAATGGTGGATTTTCTTCCTTTTTGATTTTTATATATTATTTTCTCAATATCTAAATTCTTTTTGTTTTTAATTTAAACAACAAGAGTATAAAAGTAATTTTGGCAATGATTTAACAGAATTATTGATGGATTCTATCATTGGGGACCTTATGTGCATATTTATGAAAAGTTGGGAATCTAATGCATTGAAAAATATAGTTAAGGACCCAGGAGATACAAAGTGTAAAGGCTGGTGATGATCTATGAAATTTACCCTAATAATAATAACCTCTTTCCAAAATAATAATAATAGTAATAATAATAATGCTAATAACAAATAAAAAATAAACAATAAACAAATATTATTGTGTGGATTTTTTTTGGCTGAAATTTTTGAAATTAAAAGTGTTTTCTAGATTAATTATTTTCTAGTGTTGAAGATATTTAACTTTATTATTTATGATATTATGTCCTTTAATATCTTTTGTTTCATTATTTCACATGGTAATTAATTAATTAGATCATCTTGCTTTTAATGATAACTTTCAGTCAAAAAATT
>CAVNYN010282828.1:0-13884 GCA_963692815.1 Nyctanthes arbor-tristis | reverse complement strand
GTCGCGATTCATAATGTCCGTGATGAGTACTCTCCTACAGCTAAAAATGTTTTAGTATCATTTCTTTAACTAATGCATCCGGTTGAAATTGAATGTTACAGGATTAACTTCCAAAATTCGATCTCTGGTGCCTAAAATTCACATACCTCTGATATATTAAATTCATGTGAATGATTGACTAATTCTTACTACACGTAATTCAAAATTTGGATATATAACCTTGGAATTTTGTTTTCTAAAAGAATTGAGTTAACAATTTTATTTTATTTTTTTATTATTATTATCATCATCATTAATTTTTTTTTTTTTTTTTTTTGTATTGGATAATTTGTTCCTGATGTATACATAGGCTGCTAAACAAAACAATTAAGAAATCACAAGTTGTCGTGGAATAATTAGTAGATTACAAAAGTGAAATGGTTTCAATTTGAACCACTCCAAGGACTTCAATTGAAGAAAAATTATCGTAGGAACCATTTTTTTTAATCTTTATAGGACATGCGATAAATTTAACTAGTATACCGCTTGAGCAGTGAATCTGACCTTAGGATCTGGCGGAAGAAAAATGGAGGAGGAGGATAATTTAAGAAGAAAAAGCAAGAGAATATGAGGAGGAGGAGCAGGAGGAGGAGAGTGACATAAATTCCCAAATTTCTCCTTTTAAGTTAGTTCCAAGTAGGGATGGTAATTTACTCCTCGAAACCCGTTACCCACAGGTACCCACCCCGAATACCTGACCCGTTAACTAATGCGAGGGGGATGGGGCTCATATTTGCACCCCGATTGCTTAAGAGGGCAAGGACGGGTATGTGCCGCCCCGACCCGTCCCGTCCAGATAACAAGTATTTTTTTTCTTTTTTAATTTTAAAAAATTAAAAAAGAGAAGAATTGAACTCAGATTCTTGAGTTAAACACCAAGAGTCTAACTAATGCACTACTCCTTTTTTGTGACAACTTTTTACATATTTTTATAAGTTCTTATTATATAAGAATTTTTTTTTATCACAAGGGGGACGTAAGGGAGGGCATTATATAAGAATTTTAAATATATGAATACAAACTTCTCCCGTTATCAGAATTTTAAGATTTAAAATTGAGAAATATTGTATTTTTGTTTCATTTTATATAATTTTGTTAGCTATTAAGAGTATTCATTTTTTTGATGAGATCATTATCATTTGAATGGTTTTTTATGTAGTTTCCATTTTTTTTAAAATTTAATTTTTTTAGGATTTTCTAAACGGGGATGATAACCGGTATTTTTCTCGTACCCAACCCGAACCACCCAATCGGTTTCGGGGCGGGTACGGGCGTGGGGTTTTGATAAACGGGGCGGGTGGGGGAAGGCATACCCCCGAAACCGTCCCGTTGCCATTCCTAGTTCCAAGTCTTCTTCGTTAATATGTGTGCCTAAATAGAGAAACATTATTGACATCTAATTGAAACATCGAATGAGAATCGGGTGGCAGCTATGGCTAATACACGTCTAACAGAGACAACTTCGGCTACTGCCTACTAGTGCAAATTGAAGAACATTATAACTTGTGAAGAATTATAAAGATTGATGTTCTCTGCGATTACTTGATTTTTTCTATAAGTCGAAGCTCGTCTTTGAAAAAAATAAGATGCATGTGAGCGTAGGGAGATCACTAATCTGAATACAAAAAATATTGAGTCTTTCTATATTAATTGGTCCACATGACCGGCTCACTATATCGTTTAATTTCTTTCTAGGTTATACATTAGGATTTATTAAAAATTCCAAGTTGCTCTTGTTTAATATTTTTGTGAAGTCTTTTCTGTTATCTATAAGGGCCAGCTTATTATTTTTGTTAAGAAATCACCAAATCTCAAAATTAAAATTCATTTTACATGGCCATCCATATGTGTTCACCCCTTGGACGGCTCACCATACAATATGAGGCATTTATTAATATGTAAGTATGACTTGAAAGTCCACATTCTATTCACGACAGTCTTCGTTCAATCCTAAAGATATCGCTATAAAAATAATTAAATCTTTATGAGTTAGTTATCCATTCTAGGTGTTGGATCAGAGATGTTCATCTATGAATGCTAGTCAATACAGCTCATAATACGTTAAGAGATGTTTATGTCGTGTAAGCATAACTTAGAAGTTCCAATTGAAATTTTATGACGTTATTCACCTAAAGATATTGAAATCATTAAAACGATAATTATATCCCTGTCATTTTCAAATTTATTTTAAGTGGTTCGTCCAAATGAGTACACCCCATGAATGGGATCTCCATACAACGAAGGCTTTTTTGTCACTGCAGTCTTCATTCAATCCTAAACATATCAAACGTTATAACGATAACTAAATCATTATAAGTTAATTATCCATTTTAAGTGTTCAATCATATGTGTTTATCCTTAAAAAATGGTCAATGCCTCTCATAATGCATTAAGAAATGTTTATGACGTGTTGGTTTGACTTAAAATTTCAAATTGTAATTTTATGAAAATATTCACTCAATTATATTCAAAGTCATTTTAAAATTCATTTTAAGTAGTCTTCTAGATTTGTCCACCTCGTAGACAGCTCACCATACAATGAGGTGTTTTTTAACGGGTAAGTATGACTTGAAACGTCGCATTTTATTCACTGCAGTCTTTGCTCAATGCTAAAGATATCAAAATCGTTATAACAACAATTAAATTGTTATGAGCTAGTTATCCCTTTTAGATGTTGGATCAGAGATGTTCATATGAATGCTAGTCAAGATGGCTCATAATACATTAAGAGATGTTTATGTCGTGTCAGAATGACTTTGAAAGTTCTAATAGAAATTTTATAACACTATTCACTCAAAGATATTGAAATCATTAAAACAATAATTATATTCCTGCCATATTCAAATTTTATTTTTTAAGTTGTTCGCCCAAATGTGTACACCCTATATTTTATTTTATTGTTCTTCATACAATAAGAGGCATTTTTTCTTGTATTTGTGACTTGAAATGTCACTTTTTATTCACGACAGTCTTTTCTCATTCCCAGATATATCAAAATTGTTATAACGATAACGAAATCGTCAAAAATTAATTATCAATTTTGGGTGTTCGATCATAAGTGTTTATCCTCAACTTCTGGTCAATGCTTCTCACAGCTAATTAAGAAACATTAATGATGTGTTAGTATGACTTAGACGTTCAAATTTTAATTTTATTACAATATTCACTTAGTAATATTCAAATAACTATAATGATGATTATAACGTTGTCATTTTAAAATTCATTTTAAGTGGTCGTCTAGATGTGTCCACCTTGTGGACGGTTCACCATGCAACGAGGCATTTTTTAACGTGCAAGTATCACTCGAAAGGTCACATTTTATTCACGAGAGTCTTCGCTCAATCTTAAGAATATGAAGATCATTATAACGATAATGAAATCGTTATGAGTTAGTTATCCATTTTAGGTGTTTCATCAGATGTGTTCATCTCTGAATACTAGTCAATATAGCTTATAATAAATTAAGAGATACTTATGCCGTGTCAGTATGACTTAGAAGTTCTAATTGAAATTTTATGCCACTATTCACTCAAAGATATTGAAATCCTTAAAACAATAACTATATATCACTGTCATTAACGGATCACCATACAATAAGAGGCATTTTTGTTGTACGTGTATGACTTGAAAAGTCACTTTTTATTCACGTAACTCTTCACTCAATCCTAAAGGTATCAAGATCTTTATAACGATAATGAAATCTTTATAAGTTAATTATATATTTTAGGTGTTTGAACATAGATGTTTATCCTTAAATATTGGTCAATTCCTCTACAGTACATTAAGAAATATTTATGACATGTTAGTATGATTTAAAAGTTCATATTTTAATTTTATGACAATATTCACTTAATAATATTCAAATCATTATAAAGATAATTATATCGCTATTACTTTAAAATTTATTTTAAGTGGTCGTCCAGATGTGTTCACCCCATAGACGGCTCACTATACAATATGAGGCATTTACTACTTTATTAACGTGTAAGTATGATTTGAAAGGCCACATTTTATTCACGGCAGTTTTCGCTCAATCCTAAAGATATCAAAATCATTATAATAATCAAATTAGTATGAGTTAGTTATCCATTTTAGATTGTAGATCAGAGATGTTCATCTCTGAATGCTAGGTAACAGGGCTCATAATATGTTAAGAGATATTTATATCATGTCAATATGACTTAGAAGTTCTAATTTGAATTTTATGATACTAATCACTCAAAGATATTGAAATCATTAAAACAATCATTATATCGCTGTCGTTTTCAATTTTATTTTAAGTGATTTGCCCAAAGGTGTACACCTATGAACATATCGCCATACAATAAGATGCATTTTTCATGTGCATGTATGAGTTGAAAAGTTGCTTTTTATTTAGGACATTCTTCGCTCAATCCAAAAGATACACTACAAGGAATAAGCCCAATAGCCGCGACTCGCTCGTCGCAAAATGTGTATATGTCGCTGCAAATGTATGATAGCAGCGATAAGTCGCCTGCAAATGTTGTGGCTAAAAACTCGTGGTAGTAGATCCATAGTGGCGACTTGTGTCACCGCAATCTAGGAGCCGCCCAATAGAGGCGACACAATCGCGGCTGTATGATTGCTGGGTTTAGGTCATTAAAAAAAAGAATTCGGAAGGCGCCACTATTTAGCCCGCCCCGCCCCGCCCCGCCCCATAGCCCGGTCCTTTTCCATCCATATTTAATTAAATATTATTTGCCCATGTGAGGAATCGAACCCAGTACCTTGAATGTAAAAACATGATACTTCACCAACTGGACTAGCTTGAATTTTGGTTATTACCTTACTTTTATAATATATATTATGTAAATTATTATAATTATAGTGACGAATATCTTCTATATAACAACGATTTTTCGTCGCTAAATACAAGAACAAAGGCGGGAAATTTTCTTGCCAATCATATAAAGACGATATTTATAGGTCGTCGTTTTAGATCAAGAAATATAGCGATGACTTTTACACGCCATCTCTATAAATACCAATATACAGCAACGAAATCACTTGTCGTCTCTGTAGATACATCCTACAACGACGACATTATGATGTCACCGGTATAAGGTGATGACTGCTGCGGCGACTTAAAATCGCCGTTGTAGCCAACATTATAGCAACGACATCTGACATCGTCAGAAAATATTGCCGCTATAGCTCCTGTTTCTTGTAGTGATATCAAAATCGTTATAAGTTAATTATTCATTTTAGGTGTTTGAAAATAGGTGTTTATCCTTAAATACTGGTCAATGCCTCTCACATGCTTATGACATGTTAGTATGACTTAAAAGTTCAAATTTTAATTTTACAACAATATTCACTCAATGATATTCAAATCGTCATAACGATGATTATATCTCTACCATTTTAAAATTCATTTTATGTGGTCGTCCAGATGTGTCTACCTTGTGGATAGTTCACCATACAACGAGGCAATTTTTAACGTTTAAGTATGACTTGAAAGGTCACATTTTATTCACGGCGGTCTTTGCCCAAGCTTAAAGATATCAAAATCATTATAATAATAATGAAACATTATGAGTTAATTATCCACTTTAGGTGTTTGATCAGATACATCCATTTCTTAATGCTAGTCTATAGGGCTCATGATACGTTAAGAGATGTTTATGTCGTGTTAGTAAAACTTAGAAGTTCTAATTGAAATTTATGACACTGTTCACTCAAAGATATTGAAATCATTAAAAAGATCATCATATCGCTTCATTTTCAATTTTATTTTAAATGGCGTCCAAGGGTATACACCGCATGAACGAATTGCCATACAACAACAGGCATTTTTGGTGTGCGTGTATGACTTGAAAAGTCACTTTTTATTCATTGCAATCTTCGCTCAATCCTAAAGATATCAAAATCGTTATAACAATAATGAAATCGTTATAAGTTAATTATATATTTTAGGTATTTGAACATAGGTTTTATCTTTAAATGCTTTATACTAACAAATTATAAACACTTACTAATGTGTTGTTAGTCATATTGACTTGTGTTTAAAGACGAACACCTCTAATCAAACAACTAAAATAGATGATTAACTGCTAATGGTTTCTTGATCGTTATAATGATTTGAATATTGTTGAGTGAATAGTATCCTATATATGTAAAATATTGAAGGGTGAGATTTATGGCCGATTACTTTTTGAACTTCCAAATTTGCCCCTAATTACCTTTCATTTTTTTCATTCGTAGCATTGTTAAGACAACATACCACCTTTGGCTTACCACACACTTTCGCTTCTTCTCCATACGTTTCTCTCTTGAATTTTCATCCACAAAACGTCTGTATTCCCGTTTGTTTCTTTCATTGTTGCTTACTTGGGGCTTTTACCTACTTTTAAATTGTGCGGTTTGTGGGCTTTTTAGAACCTTGATGAAAACTTAGTTGCCCAAAAATATTGAATTGGAATCTAGAAATGGAGAAATGTATTTTATTCCCAAAGGAAGATATATTCTTTGTCCACCTTACAAGGTATTTTGTCAAAATATTATAACAAAACCTCTCATCTTACGTGACGTGTATAGATACACGTCA
Source organism: Nyctanthes arbor-tristis (assembly GCA_963692815.1). Lineage (NCBI taxonomy): Eukaryota > Viridiplantae > Streptophyta > Magnoliopsida > Lamiales > Oleaceae > Nyctanthes > Nyctanthes arbor-tristis. The sequence goes on along the minus strand of CAVNYN010282828.1, from coordinate 7,277 downwards.
CATGTATTCCATGCATGGTATATGTATTTCAAATCAATGGCGGAACCAGAGGTACTCTCCTGGTCCATGGCACCGTCCAAATTAGGCTAGGCCTTAAAAAAGAAAACTTTCTTATATGTTTGGGCTAGAAGAAAAAAATATTTGGGCTAAGAGTAAAAAATTTTGGGCTGGATGGCAGAAAAATCAAGGCCCTAATTCCTAAATTAATTTGCTTAAACACTTAGCCCAGTTCCCAAACCCAAATTCGTTTCTAGCTTTCTGCCTTTCAAATTTCAACCAACGATCAGACCAGACAATAATCCAAAATCTCCAATTCTCTAATCCCTAATTTGAACCCTCAAAATAGCACCAACAACTCTAAAATCTGATTATCGAGTATCCGACCAGTGTGGTGGTGACTGGTGAGGCTGCTTGTGGCGATGGTGGGGCAAGGCTGGCTCTGACGCTGGCACATGAACTTGGCAGCACACAAACAGACAAATGTAGCAGCTAGCAGTTCGATTTTGAGACTTGAGCTAGACCAATTGACCTTGTCCTTCTTCATTTTGAAATATGAAATCTAAGGCTTGATTCTTGAAGGTAATTTCTTATTTCTAGGTTGTGAAGTGTGAACTAATGATTATGAATTAATAATTATGAAAGGCTTTGTTGAATAAATGTGTTGAATGAAGAAGAAGGAATAGAATGGTTCAGTAACTTGGATTTATGAATAATTGGGCTTGACCTGAAGGCTTTGTTGGTGAATGATTGCTTGAGTTGCTCTGTTGGTAAATGACTGGTTGAGTTGGTTGAGTAAATCACTGACTTGAATAGAATGACTGCTTGCAACTCTGTAAGGCTTTGTTGGTGAACGACTTGAAGTCTTGAACTATTGAAATATTGAATGGTTGAGCTTGATTGCTTGAGTACTTGAAATATTGATTTTGAATTGCTGCCTTTTTTTTATGTGAAGCTGCAAACACTATTAGTATATTAGCTGAAGGTAATTTCTTATTTCTAGGTTATGAACTAAATGAACTAAAGTAAAGAATCGTCAGGTTTAACTTACTTTTTAACTTAGTTCTAGATTTTGAGTTGCTGAACACTTTTTTGTAATGTACTTGACATTGTGTTCTCTTCTGAAAAATTAGTGCTTGTTTGATGCTCTTTAACATATCTCCTTATAATTTCACATACCACTGATTTGACTACTGACATGATAACTATTTATTTATAACCACAAATTTCAAATTTTCATTAAATCTATACCACTCATTTCACCTCATTATAATTTCCTCTTTATAAGTTAATTACATAAAGAGGATCAAACAACCACTTAGTATTTATACAAATGGGTTTTTGATTTTTTGGTTTGGTTAGGGGTAGTCCGATGTGCTTGCTACGCCCCTATTTCAAATACATGTGACAACTGGCATGCATCCATACCACGACACGTATGTTTTGTAACAAGATCTCTTGGAGGATTTGGAAAGAGATTATATCTTAATAGGAAAAATTTTAAAAAACTCCCTGGAAGTTCTGTTAACTGCATGGCGTATATATTTCAAATTCAAAACATGTGTATTTCAAATTTACATGGAATGTATCCATGCATACCACATGGGTAGGAAATTTTTTAATTAAAATTCCATGAGGTTTTTGAAAGAGATTCATCTTAATATATTGTATTTTTAGTTAACTTTAGTGAGATAAATACAGCGTAAGAATGTAAGGATATAGTACTTTCGCAAAGTTATATGTCATATTAATTATATTGGGTTAACTAAACCAGATACATTAAATTACGAGCTCGAAATATTGAGATATATTTTTCTCCTTAGTTTTTATTTGGGGTCTTTTGATAAATACCCTTTTACTTGATCGGGCGCTTCAAAAATACTTGATTTTTCAAACTACTATTTGCATGAATACCCTATTACATTCCAGAAATACCCCATACCAAATTTAATTAAATTCAATTTTTTTATTAAGGGTCTGTTTGGTATGCATTATAATCAAGTGTATTATAACATCCCTTATTTCATTTTGACAAAAACGACAAGGTGGATTTGATAATTTTGTTGTCTATGCAATTGAAGTCAGCCATTCCTTTCCTTTTTTCAAATCCTAATAAGACACGTGTGTCTAGAAATGAGCTTCCAATTTTTTATTATTATTTGAAAGAATGGTGATCAAATGGTGGACCCACCTGCCAGCTAAAAACAAAAAAAAAGAAAGAAAGCTGGACCTGCCTTTAAAGAAAAAAGAATGACGCTATCAATTCAACCCTCTTTTCAATAGAGTAATAATTGCTGTTTATAACATTCTTGGTTATAATTTGAACCAAACGGGGCCCTAAATTTAATTATTATTATTATTAATAAATGGTGGTTTCATAACAAACAATCAAGTCACTGCTACCACTTATATATAATATAAGAGGAAAAATTATTAATTAGTGGTTTTGTAACAAACTGCCATCATTCCCGCCGTCACCAACAGCCCCAACTATCACCAAGTCATCGCCGTCTAATTGTATTAACATGGTGAAAAAGCTAGTCATTAAACTAAAATTTAAACTTTTAAGTTATACTAACAAATTATAAATATTTTTTAATGTGTTATAAGTGGTATTGACTAGAATTTAGAGATGAGCATCTCTAATCAAACAACTAAGATGGATAATTAACTCATAATGGTTTTGTAATCATTATAACGATTTGAATATTTTTGAGTGAAAAATGTCACTAAATTAAAATGTAAACTTTTAAGTTACACTGACAAGTCAGAAGTATTTCTTAATGTGTTGTGAACCGTACTGACTAGTATTTTAAGATCAACACCTCTAATTAAACAACTAAAATGGATAATTAACTCATAGCGATTTCATAATTATTCTATGAATATTTTTGAGTGAATAGTGTCTCTAAATTAAAATTTGAATTTTTAAGTTATACTGACAAATTACAAATGTTTCTTGATGTATTGTGAGTGATATTGACTAATATTAGGAGATGAACACATCTAATCAAAGAAAAAAATAGATAATTAACTCATAACGATTTCGATATCATTATAACAATTAGAATTTTACTGAGTGAATAGTGCAATTAAATTAAATTTGAACTTATAAGTTATACTGACAAATTATAAACATTTCTTAATGTGTTGTGAGTAGTATTTACTAGTACTTAGAGATGAACACCTCTAATCAAACACTTAAAATAAAAAAATAATTCATAACAATTTCATTATCATTATAATGATTTAAATATTATTGAATGAATAATGTCATTAAATTAAAATTTAAACTTCTCTTTTATATTGACAAACTATAAACATTTCTTAATGTATTGTGAGTAGTATTAACAAGTACTTAGAGATGAACACCTCGAACCAAGCACCTAAAATGGATAACTATCTTATGACGATTTCGTTATCGTTATAACAGTTTGGATATTTTTGAGTGAATGGTTTATTGAATTAGAATTTGAACTTTAACTATTTTTAACATGTTGTGAGTCATATTGACTAGTATTTAGAAATGAACACCTCTAACCAAACAACTAAATTTGATAATTAACTTATAACGATTTCGTAATTATTATAAAACTATTTGAATATTTTTGAGTGAATAATGTCATTAAATTAAAATTTGAACTTTAATTATACTGACAAATTACAAATATTTTTTAATGTGTTGTGAGGTATTTACATGTATTTAGAGATGAACACATCTAATCAAATACCTAAAATGAATAATTAACTCATAAAGATTTCGTTATCGTTATAACGATTTGAATGTTATTCACTGAATAGTATTATTAAATTAAAATTTGAACTTCTAAATTATGCTGATAAATTATAAATATTTCTTAATGTGCTGTGAGTGATATTGAATAGTATTTAAATATGAAAACCTCTAATCAAAACCAGAAAGAGAAAATTAACTTATAACGATTTCGTTATAGTTATGACGATTTGTATATTTTTGAGTGAAAAGTGTCGCTAAATTAAAATTTGAACTTCTAAGTTATACTGACAAATTATAAACATTTCTTAATGCATTGTGAATAGTATTGACTAGTATTCAGAGAAGAACACTTCTAATCAAACAACTACCATGGATAATTAACTCATAACGATTTCCTAATCATTATAACAATTTAAATATATTTTTTAGGGAAAAATGTCACCAAATTAAAATTTAAACTTCTAAGTTATACTAACAAGTCGGAAGTATTTTTTAATGCGATGTGAGTAGTGCTGATTAGTATTTAGAGATTAATACTTCTAATCAAACGATTACAATGAATAATTAACTCATAACGATTTCGTTATGGTTATAACGATTTGAATATATGAACTTTTAAGTTATAACGATAAATTATAAGTTATAACGATAAATTATAAATATTTCTTAATGTGTTGTGAATGGTATTGATTAGTACTTAGAGGTGAACGCCTTTAATCAAAGACCAAAAATGCAGAGTTAACTCATAACGATTTCCTTATCGTTATAACAATTTGAATATTATTGCGTGAATAGTGCCATTAAATTAAAATTTGAACTGCTAAGTTGTACTGACAAATTACAAACTTTTCTTAACATGTTTTGAGTCGTATTAACTAGTATTTAGAGATTATTTAAAGACGAACACCTCTAATCAAACAACTAAAATGACTAATTAACTCGTAACTTTTGTAATCGTTATAACGATTTGTATATTTTTGAGTGAATAGTGTCAGTAAATTAAAATTTGAACTTCTAAGTTATACCTGTAAGTCAGAAATATTTCTTAATGAGTTGTGAGTCGTACTGACTAATATTTAGAGATGAACACTGCTAATCAAACAACAATAATAGTTAATTAACTCATAACGAATTTCATAATCGCTATAACGATTTGAATATTTTTTAGCAAATAGTGTCACCAAATTAAAGTTTGAACTTCTAAGTTATATTGACAAGTCAGAAATATTTCTTAATGTATTATGAGTCATACTGACTATTATTTAAAGATGAACACTACTAATCAAACACTTAAAATGGAGAACTAACTCATAATAATTTCGTTATCGTTATAATGATTTGAATATTATTGAGTAAACACTGTCAGCAAACTGAAATTTGAACTTATTTATTATACTGACAAATTATAAAAATTTCTTAATAGGTTGCGAGTGGTATTAACTAGTACTTAGAGATGAACACATCTAATCAAACATTTTACACATCTAATCAAACACTTAAAATTAATAACTAACTTATAATGATTTCATTATCGTTATAACGATTTGAATAATTTTAAGTGAATAGTATTGTTAAATTAAAATTTGAACTTCTAAGTTATACTGACAAGTCAAAAGTATTTTTTAATATGTTATGACTCGTATCGACTAGTATTAGATTCTTAATAGGTTGCGAGTAGTATTAACTAGTACTTAGAGATGAACACATCTAATCAAACACTTAAAATGGATAACTAACTTATAATGATTTCGTTATCGTTATAACGATTTGAATAATTTTAAGTGAATAGTGTTATTAAATTAAAATTTGAACTTCTAAGTTATATTGACAAGTCAAAAGTATTTTTTAATATGTTATGACTCGTATTGACTAGTATTAGAGATGAACACCTCAATTAAACAACTAAAATGGATAGTTAACTCATAACGATTTCGTAATCGGTATAACGATTTAAATATTTTTGAGTGAATAGTGTCATTAAATTAAAATTTAAACTTTTAAGTTATATTGACAAATTATAAACATTTCTTAATGTGTTGTGAGCGATATTGGAGTTGTATCTAAAAATAAATATCTCTAATCAAATACTTAAAATGGATAATGATCTCATAACGATTTCGTTATCGTTATAACGATTTGAATATTGTTGAGTGAATAGCATTATTAAATTAAAATTTGAACTTCTAAGTTAAACTGATAAAATATAAACATTTCTTAATGTGTTATGAGTGGTATTGACTAGTATTTAGAGATGAACACCTCTAATCAAAAACCAAAAAAAAAACGAAAAAAGAAAATTAACTCATAACGATTTCTTTATGATTATAACGATTTAAATTTTTTTTTAGTGAACAACACTAAATTAAAATTTAAAATTCTAAGTTATACTGACAAATTATAAATATTTCTTAATGTGTTGTGAGTGATATTGACTAGTATTTAGAGATAAACAACTCTATTCATACACCTAAATGGATAATTAACTCATAACGATTCATTATTGTTATAACGATTTGAATATATTATTAAATAAATATTGCAATTAAATTAAAATTTGAACTTCTGTGTTATATTGACAAATTATAAACATTTTTCTTAATGTGTTGTGAATAGTATTTACTAGTACTTAGAGTTGAACACCTATAATCGAACACCTAAAATCGATAATTAACTCATAACGATTTCGTTATCGTTATTTATAACGATTTGAATATTATTGAGTGAATAGTATCATTAAATTAAAATTTAAAATTTTAAGTTATACTGACTAATTATAAACATTTCTTAATATGTTGTGTGTGGTATTGACTAATACTTAGAGATGAACACCTCTAATTAAACAACTAAAATGGATAATTAACGCATAAAGATTTCATAATTATTATAACGATTTGAATATTTTTGAGTGAATAGTGTCACTAAATTAAAATTTGAACTTCTAAGTTATACTGACAAGTTAGTTATTCACTTTAGGTGTTTATTTATAAGTGTTCATCTCTAATTATTAGTCAATGCCATTAACAACACATTAAGAAATGTTTATAATTTGTTATTATAACTTAGAAGTTTAAATTTTAATTTAATGACACTATTTACTCACTAACGTTCAAACCGTTATAACGACAACAAAATCGTTATGAGTTAATTATCCATTTTAGGTGTTTGATTGGAGGTGTTCATATATAAATACTAGTCAATACCACTCACAACACATTATGAAATGTTTGTAATTTGTCATTGTAACTTAGAAGTTCATATTTTATTGTCAGTGTGACTTAGAAGTACTAATTGAAATTTCATGATACTATTCACTCAAAAATATAAAATCATTAAAACGATCAATATATCGCTGTCATTTTAAATTTTTTTTAAGTGATTCGTCCAAAGGTGTATATACCCCATGAACGGATCATCATACAGTAAGAGGCATTTTTGGTGTGGGTGTATGCCTTGAAAAGTCGCTTTTATTCAACGCACTCTTCGCTAAATCCTAAAGATATTAAAATCTTTATAACGATAATGAAATCGTTATAAGTTAATTATC
>CAVNYN010282826.1:0-10823 GCA_963692815.1 Nyctanthes arbor-tristis | reverse complement strand
CAAGTAAACAAAGCCTATAAATAGATGTGTTTTCCTCTTCTTTTATGTACAAGAGTGACTTGAGTCTTTGAGAGAAAAATTGGCGAGCTTAGCATCTTGTGAGTTTTTCTTGTAACTCTTTGAGGTTTGTTCAAAGAGTAGAAATTTTAGGTGCTGTAGAGCTTGAGTATTTTTCTTGTAATACTTGGGGGTTGTGGGTTGGTGAGTGAAATTCTATATGGTTGTAGCGACTTGAATCATATAGTGAAAAGCTTTGATAGTCCGTAAATTTGTCTTCGTTCTTTTATTTTTCCCTTGTCTCATCAAATTCCTTAAACAACGATCCTGCGGGCGTAATCAGGGGATCTACATTTTTTTCCCAACAGTGGTATCAGAGCGTCAGGTTTTGTTCAAGGTGGAGCACAGGAAAGATATGGCGAAATACGAAGTGGAGAAATTTGATGGTAGAATCAATTTCTGCTTGTGGCAAGTACAAGTCAGGGATGTCTTGATTCAGTTTGGATTGCACAAGGCTTTGAAGGGAAAGCCAAACTCGAGTTCCAACAAAGGAAAATCAATTGTTATCGGAGTTGATGGTGGAACTGTCAAACCCGATATGAGCGATGAAGATTGGGAAGAGTTGGGTTTGAAAGCAGCAAGTATGATACGTCTTCAGCTAGCCAAAAACGTCCTTGTAAGCGTGAATGGAATATCTTCAGCAAAGGAACTTTGGGAGAAACTTGAAGAATTATATCAGACAAAGAGCCTCTCAAATCGGTTGTATCTGAAAGAGCTGTTTCATTCTTTGCGAATGGATGAAGGTACGAAAATTTCAGATCATCTCAGCGTTCTCAATGGCATCGTTTCTGAACTGGAATCCATTGGAGTTAAAGTTGAAGATGAGGATAAAACATTAAGGCTCATCTGGTCTCTTCCGGCGTCTTTTGAGTATATCAAGCCTATTTTAATGTATGGAAAAGAGACGGTGAATTTTGCATAAGTCACGAGTAAATTAATCTCTGAAGAAAGAAGGTTGAATGGTGGAAGTAATATTTCATCTGAAAACTCGTTAAATCTAGTAGTAAGCCCGAAAAGGAAGAACTCTGGGAAAAGGAAAGGAATCTGTTGGAACTGCGGAGCACCCGGTCACGTCAGAAGAGATTGTCCAAGAGATAGAACAGATTCGGCTACTGGCTCAAAGAATTCGGACAACTCAACTCTCTTTGTGGGGAGTGATGTGCTATGAAGTAAGTGGGTACACCCTCATGGCGTGTCGCTAGGTGCCATGGCAAAGGATGTTTGTTACTTCTAGCGGTTATATTTACACACGGGCATTGGTTGACAGTGATGCAGGGTGTGTGGTTGTAGTAATGTCGATGGTGATAAACTCTCAGGAAAGTCAACAAGAGAGTTACACCACAAACTTCAGCAAGTTTATTTCGACATTGAGCCGATGAAATGCTTGGAATTTGTTAATTCTAAGTGATTATACTCATGTGGTGGAGTATGGGACTGTCAAAGTGTCAAAAGCTTACCTGGTAATTTCTCAAGTATTGTGTAAAAGACCAGAGAAGACGAAGATTTTGGCTTATTTTGGCAAGGTGGAGATTGTTGGATTTATTGTCAAAAATAATCCAAAGTTGAAAAGGAAAAGGAAAAGGAAAAAAGAAGAGTTCTTGGAGGAAAAGGAATTCAAATCCTAGAAGGAATTATCTTATCTTTCAAGTAAACAAAGCCTATAAATAGATGTGTTTTCCTCTTCTTTTATGTACAAGAGTGAGTTGAGTCTTTGAGAGAAAAATTGGCGAGCTTAGCATCTTGTGAGCTTTTCTTGTAACTCTTTGAGGTTTGTTCAAAGAGTAGAAACTTTAGGTGCTGTAGAGCTTGAGTATTTTTCTTGTAATACTTGGGGGTTGTGGGTTGGTGAGTGAAATTCTATATGGTTGTAGCGACTTGAATCATATAGTAAAAAGCTTTGATAGTCCGTAAATTTGTCTTCGTTCTTTTATTTTTCCCTTGTCTCATTAAATTCCTTAAACAACGATCTTGCGGGCGTAATCGGGGAATCTACATTAATTCCCAACAGCTTCTTCTGTGAAATTTCAGAAAAAAAGATAAATAAATAAAATAAAATGGAAAAAGCATTGCCGTAAGCGCCTCTGTCGGCAGCAGTCTACCAGCCTTCTGTTTCTGTTTCTACTGCTGTGAAAGCAGTGATGCTGCCGCCTCGTCCCTCTAATTCAAAGTCAAATCTCTCCTTGGTTGTGGTTACACTATACACTGTTGGCGGCGAGAATGATCGTGATGAAGGATGGAGAGTGGTGGCTAGGGTTGGATGAGAGAACAAAAAATATATTTCTAGTTATATAGGGTATAATAATAAATAAACCAACAATAATAAAAATAATAATAATATAATTATTATAAAAAACATAAAAATAAATAAATACGGGGTATATTTAGAATGTATAAGGATAAATTTACAATTAGTTTTAGTTTAAGGGGTATAATAATAATTCAAGACCTGATTAAAAAAAAAGTGTATATTGTCTAATTTTCTCAAGTTTAACATGAGTAAAGTATATACTAACGTTAAATGGGCCTTTGTAATTCCAATTTTGGAAAAAAATGGGTCTTCTTGATCCTTGGACCATTTGATTTAATATGAAGATCTCGTAACGAGTGTGTAAATATACGTTTTTGAATACAATCATGCTCTTTGTGAATTGTCAAAAAATAGATGAGTATGCGATCTTTCTCTTTTGAACTGAGGTAAGCATAGTATTTCATGAAAAGTTAAGATGAATAGCTAAAAAGAAGTGGCTTGTTGGTGAAATATTTGTTTCAAAATTTAGAGACGCTCCTTAATTAATAACCGAAAATATGCTCTTAAAAAATAAGTTCTCCCTCCATCCCGCGAAGATATTTTCACATTTTTTTATCCGTCCCAAATTATATTCTCATTTCGTTAATTAATTTTTTTAGTTTTCTGAGATATCATTATTTATTATGCATGATAATCAATAATAAAACAGAAATAAAGTGAAATATTAAATAAATTAGAGGATATAATATGAAATATATATATATATATAGGCACTTAAGTTGCCTTCTTATTTTTCCCGCCCATTTTAGTGTTGTAAATGTAGTGGTCAGTCTTTTGCGGCACATTTTGTGATGTGACCACACTGCTTCCTGCCACAGCCCATTTGATTTTTGGGCTGAATGCATTGTTTTTCCAAGTCCAAAATCAACTATCTTATATAGGAAAAAGCTTTTAACTGCAATTGGGCTGAAAATCAATAGTTAAGCTAATAAAAATTATGTTAAATGCATTCCAACTTCCACTTTTACATAGACTCAGCCAAATAATATTATATTCTTAATCTGATGTGGGATTTCATCCGCCTTAAATCATATATCTTCCATTTTAATTTTATAAAGTACACCCTCAGCCGTTGTTGCTATCAACTCAATGTGGGATACAATTCAATTCTCTTTAAAAATTACATTTCTAATATCCACTTTTATAACACTCAACTTTTTTCTATTTTATTATGTAATCTGATGTGAGAATCTGTACATCTTAATATACACATATTATTATATATATTTGTTTTAAAAGGACACTTATATTATATTTGTGTTTATTAGTTATTACATAGATATCTCTTCATTAGACAATTTGTAAAATTTCTAACCACACCTCTAAAAAAAATTTAAAAAAATAAATTCAACTACATTGAGAAAAATTCCTGGCTCCTCCTCTGCTTTCTCCCCCAATTTTTGCTGTAAATTCCCTGCTTTTTCTTCCCATCTTTCCCTTTTGAGTGCCTGAGGATTCTTTTTTCCTAATCTACTAGTCTAATTATTAATTCTCTCTGTGCTTTTAATTATTTCATAATCCGCTGTTCTAAAATCTCTACTATACGCATTTTAATTTCCTGAATCAACGCTAAAATCTCTGTGATAATGCATCTCAATTTCCTAAACCAATGCTGAAATCTAGGCGATTTATTTTCTTTGACAAAGGGGAGTTCGTATGGACTTGGGCTATTGATTTCAGGGTTCGATTGGTTGAGAATTTGGTCTAGAGGCTGCGATGGATTTAAGAATTTGGTCTAAATACTTAAAGTGAACTCAAGAAGATATTAGACAAGTAGAAAAATGCTGGAATGGTGAAAAAATTAGTTGGATTATCCATTTTTAAAAAATTCGGTCGTTTGGATTAAATCTTTCAAATAAATCTCTCAACTATTTATTTTTCTGAATTATCTTTACGATATCAATTCAATATATAACACAATCTCTTTTTTTTATAGTATAGATCTATTAGTTCATAAGAAATTTCAGATCTTATTCTGTATGGATATTATATTGTCATTGCTTTAGTTGACTAATACAAACTAAGGTATATTATATTTATCTCTCTCGAATTGGAGTCATACTCTTTACTTCAAATATTTTTCCTAGGAACATGTATTCTTTATTTGTGGATTCTTTATATAGGTTTGGCACATTTGTTTTAACAAAGGACACGAATATGCCTACTCCAATTTCTGTTATATAAATCTAATCTAATACTGTTGTTGTTTTAACTTTCCATGGATATAGTTATTCTTGGCTAGGGGAAGCTTTTGCATTTGACTCCTATAGTGGCAGTCATGCTGCACAGGTGATGATTGAAGTCCTGTCTTTTTTGTTCTTAAATTACATAGAAAATTTTTGATGTAATATGTAGTATTCGTATTTTGTGCTACTTTGAAAGTATATGTTTGAAAGCTTCAATGTTTTCTTCATTTCTCCTTTAGAATTTGATGTCATTGAATGATGATCAAGTGTTGTTGGCTAATTTTTATGTTTTACGCAATTATGGCATGGTAGAAAATAAAATAAGAAAAACTTATAAGGAAGCACTAGAGGTTTTTAAGTATAATTGGTGGTGTTTCGCAATCAAAGTTGTAATCTTTTGAAAGTTAAATAACTCATTTATCATCATCATCATCATAATTGCTTCCTTATCTTTTACAGGGAGATATGAACAGTGAATTCATTTAGGTTCTCAGAAAGTTAGAGAATAGAGGATTTGGTTACAACTGGCTTGAGGGCCACGTATTAGACTGAATTTTTTACCATTGGAGCATAGTATTTAAGCTTTTACACTTATTTTTTAATGATATGGCCTTCAATGCAGAGCAATAATGAGGATTGATTACCCAAAATCTAAAGCTTTAATTTAGCGGGAAGGATCATGAAAAGACTCACTTTTAAATTGGGTTCTTATTGAAATTTGGATCCAACTAATGTATCGGTAGCTTTTCAAAATATATGTTGAAATTTTTGTTATTTTTGAATAAGTTTCTTATTTTTGCCTTAATTACCTCTTTTTTGGTAATCATATAATATACAAAATCGATTTTGCCAGCTATATATTTTTTGAGCTTTTTAGCGAGCTGTATGGAAATATTTTATGGACAACGTAAATATTATTTGTATATAAGTTGTTAGGTATCATTATAGGCTTAATTAGAATAAGTTTGTTAGGTTCACATATATGATAAAAGCTGTATTAATAAATTGGCTCAACTTATTAAATTATCATGTCAAAAAAATGTTAAAAAGAAAAATGAAATATAAAATGACTTGCTGCTAAATGTTTTAGTATAATCCCTTGAGAAAAATTGGGAAATTACAAATACATCCTAACAATATTAACTTTTGTTAATTTCCTCTCATATTTAGCAAACAATTAACCTACTTAATAATTAAATAAACAGTGCCATAACTAATGAATTTTAGGATTTCACAAAATATCAAAATAAGAGGGAAAAATTTTATTACGATACTATATGGTCAAGTCGTGCCATATGGTGTCATATCGAGACTAATTGTTTGATACAGCCCTATATCATTAAGTTGATCAATATATTAGAGATTATTCATTTTGAAAGTACAATGAAATATATATTAGATTCTTTTTCATTTTTAAATATTCATTACTTGATGGTCTATTCTATTTTTACTTATCATTTTTATAATGTCTTCCCGTGCAACGCACCAGTGCAGTACTAGTATACTTAAATAGTACATTTCCAGTTACAATAATTAAGTTTTGTTGATATATGTGAAAAATGAAAAGGAAATATCTATGTGGGTGGAGAGAGTAGTTTTATTTGAACGGACAACTAATTCCGGTCAAATTACTTGAATATGGTATTAAATGCTAAACAAGTATGTCCTCCACTTGGTGGCCTTTGAATGGGAGAAGCTTTAAAAATGTGACTATTTTATCAGGTAAATCCAAGAGGTCTTTAATTCTTTGGTTAGTGTTGTTAATTAGTAATAATGATACAGCTAATCTGTGGTGCAAAAAAAGCCCTTCAGCACAAACAAACACATGTTGCCATAGGAATGGCCTAATTCTCCTATTAAAACCTTCACCCTTTGGAAAAGCTTATTCACCCATCACACAATTTGCAAGAGTCATGTCTAGTACGACCTACTTCTTGGTGCTCTTTGCGGCCTTGGTGGCACTCGCCGTTCCGTCCATCGCCCATCACAAAAAACCATGTCATCACCACCATTCACCCGCCCCTGCGCCGGAGGACAAATGGGAACAATACATGGAGACATCGGAAGCTCAGATCAAGGACGAATTGAAGAAAAAACACAAGGCATCTCATGTACCCGTACAAGCTCCCGCGAACACATGGGAAGAATACTTGGAGACATTTGAAGATGGTTTTGAGGATGAACTAAAGAAAAAGCACAAGCACAGCCACAACCACAAGCACTGGACATCTAATGCACCCGCCCCGGCACCAGAACTCAAACGGCACACATTCATGTCGAAGCACGATAAGCCACACCATCCAGCTTCACCAGCCCCATCACCAGCTGATGAATAAATTAAAGAGAATAGTCTTTATTAGCAATAAAAATGACCCATGTGTAACGTGGGATTTCTAGCATATTATTGTTAATTGTTTGAAAATCAACTAAGCATCTGTTTTGTGTTTGCATAATATGTTAATCTCATCATGATCTCATTGAAATCTCTTATGAACTTCATTTTTCTGAATATTTGGATATGTTCTGTATATTTTCGCGGATTGCTCTTGGGTTTCCAAACGCTGCTTTATTCAATTTTGACCTCTAGACAACGCCCCTTATTACAAATTTCAGAACCTTAACGGTTTCGCTTCTATTTTTTTTAAAATAATGAAATTAAAGAATTGTGTTATATATATTAATTAGACAATTAAGGTTAGTAAATTATATGTGCCAAAACAATAAATCTCTATTATGGTTAAATTAGAAAGTGCAGTAAATTTTACCAAATATTAATGTCTTTAAAAATGCTGCCCAAGAAATTATAGGACATTTTTTTGTTTTCACCCGGTAGTAAAATAAAATGGTAACTGAAGAGTTACTAAATCATCTTATGAACTAATTTTTGGAAGCCATTAATTATGTACAAATATCATTTTCCACGTATTTAGGGTCTATTTTGCAACAAATCTAATTGAAATCAATTATAATTTCTGTTTTCATTTTTTGGACACTTGGGAACACTTAATTGCACGCGTTATGTTTCCGCAGTGAAATGAGCCATGTGAAAAAGTTAAATGGTTTATAATTATCATGAATACACGATTTAATAAGCTAAAACTTTGGCCGAGATTCCAATACCGTATCAAGCAGCCCTCTTCTCAAAAATCTCAAGTTGTTCAGAAGATTTAAAATCTTTTATTCATCGATTCGAATTTGTGACCTTGGCCACCTCATCCACTCTAAATGAGCTTCTTCTGTGCAGTTATTTCCGAATTTTGAGCCAAGTACCAATGCATTATTTATGACTCACTAAACTTGAAGCCTTATCTATAACTTGGCAGCGTTCAGAGGAAAATATCTTGTGCCGTGTTCATACGATTCATGTTTCAAGAGGGACACGTTTCATCTGCAGCTGCTGCATGCTACCCCCCCCCCCCCAAATAATTAACCTAACCCCTTCTCCACCTTCACTTCATCCTTCAAACTGCCCCCCGCCCCTCAACCCCCCAAAACACCAAAAGTGCTATAACCCATGTCTTCTCCATACTATCTGACCTTTCTTGTGTTCCTATTTGGGCTAGTGCTTCTTGGGACTCCAACTGCTGCTCAGGGAGGCGAACCCTCCAACGATCAGCAGATGGAAAATGTTCTGTTAGACCGTTTCTATGCCAGAATCAAGAGCAAGCCCCATGATTCACATGAGAAACTGAAAAAAACAGTGCATATGGTAGAGATGGAACCTAAGTCCAAACCAGCAGACTGTCCTCCTAAGCCAAAAAACAAGTTTCACTACAACAAGCTAGTCCAATTGGGGCGACTCCTATAACAACGACGCTGATGTCGCCTCTACATGGTAGGTCTATAGCAACGACATTGACATGTCGTCTCTATATGTTAAACGTGCTACAGAGGTGACCTATTGTCGTTGCAATAAGTAAAATATCACTGCTGCTGGATTGGGAAAAAAAGGTTAAAAGGAGACCCCATGAAATCTGGGCCCCACCATGTTAATAAAAAATCCCCTACTTCCCCATTCTAAAACCCGATTCGACCCTACCCCAACCCCCCAGCACAAAAATTGGAACCCCAAATCCCATTTCTCCCAATTCGAACCCCTCCTCTACACAGTAAACGCTTCCCAAACCCATCTTCAACGGTTCGAACCTTGATTGGTCGGAGCACATCGCGTCACCGGCGCCGGAGTTAATACCCCATCCATCTCTATCTCACTCGATATCAGATCTAGAGTTTTCTCCCCCACAACCCACAACTTCTTCCCGTCCCGTAGACCGTCGGATCTCTTGGCCACACCAATTCTGGTGAGTATTTCTCCAGTAAGTTGGAAAAAGGAGTTCTCAACTTTTCTTGGTAAGTTTTTTTCCCCTAGCTATCGTTTGCCCTAACTCCAAGTCCTGCTTCTGCATGTCTCCCTTTCTGAACAAGGGTTTTTTTTTTTTAAGGCAGTCAAGCAGCAGTAGTCTTCCAGGTAGTCGTCTGAGCAGCAGAAGTCGTCCAGGCAGTCGAGCAGGTTATTTTCTCCATTTAAACTAATTAATAAAAAAATTATAGTTAGAAAAAGAATGGAGCAAGTTGTGGTCTGTTGACTTATTTTTATAATTGCATTTCTTCTCTCATGACTCTTCCTAATTGTTTTATAAATTTTAATAAACTAAAGTTACAGGATTTCAAACTAATTGTCATAATTTTATAGAATAGCATTACAGAGTTTATTTAACATATAATGTGGTCTTTGACTGTTGAGGAATGTAAAGTAGCTAGTTTGACTATTCCAGTCAGTTAAAGCAGACTGATAGCGTATTACTAACACTTGGATAAGTGGCTTGTCTTCATTTTTGTTTTAAGTGGCTGAGGATGTTGATATTGTAAAGATGTGTTGGTGAGTTTTCTTATTAATAACTATTATTGCTCTAGATTTTGCTCCAAGTATCACTTCTCATATTTAATTTAATTACTTGCAAATGGTTTGCAAATAGTTTAAACCTCTATGTTTGTGGAGGTTCATAGATAGATGATGACATCCTAATTTGGTTTATTGAATTAATTTTGTTTGGATTAATGTAAAGGGAATTAGATGCAAAATATTCCACCTTTAGCATTGTCAACTTGTTGAGGTAGTAGTATATTCTTTATTTACTAGCTATATCTTGGAATTTCATGAATTTATTTTATGAATGTACATTTTCTGTTATAACATATGGAAATTGGGGGTTGGGTTAATTGTTGTGCTGTATGATTTTCAAGATTCATGCTTTTTAGTTGCTTCTCAGTGCTTGCTTCAATTTGTTTCAGCATTGGGGGATCCTTAGTTACTTACTGTTCCAGGTTTCTGTTAAAAGGATAGTTCTTTGACAATAAAGTAATATTGTCTTCTCTTAATTATTTATTCATTATCTTTCATATTTTAAATGTATTCGACTTAATATTTGAGTACTTGGCCACATGTTTAGGTTGTGAGTTGGTGATGTGGATTGTTAGACTGTGGGATTTTCCCTTAAGGATGAAAAGAAAAAAATATAAAGTTCTTGAGCAGTTGAGCAGGCCACAATAATTCCTCATTAAGTTCTATTTATATATATTTATTGGCTGAAGTTTATAGTGAAGTAATGTGGGTTCATATGTACAATATTCACATGACTGAGTTTCTTTTGACTTTTACCAACTTCCTTGCTGCCAGTTTAACCCCCAATTCACTTTACTTTTTTGGCTGCCATCAACCTCCCTGCTGCCAACCTTATTGCTGTCAAGGAAATTTCAGTCCTTTATTGGAAGACTAAAATCTCCATGACATTCACCATATTTTCTGGTGCTAAACAGATTTGAAAAATTGCTCCTTTAGTTGCAATTCATCCAAGTATTTGTGTATCGAAATAAAGTATATAACTATTAGTATGGCATTCAACTAGTTATAGGTAATATTCCTCTGAATATCTTCTCATGTACTTGCTTATTTTTTATAGTTTTAGTCCACCACTATCTCTTTAATTTTCATTTGTGATCATATAACAATTTTTGTAAGATAATTAATTGTGTTATCCATATATACAAGGACGAATTGAATAGTACTTCAAGACTTAATTATGGGAATATATATTGTCTGAAGGGAATATATTTAATGCTTAATTGATGGAATTAAAATTTCTTTGCAATGAGTAGAGCCTTTATTACAAGTCTATCTATTTGTGTAATAGGATGTTCGTTGGATGAGCTACATAGGCATCTAGAATCCATTGATATCACTAACGGTGAGTTTATTTGGTGTAGTTTTTTTT
>CAVNYN010282825.1:0-40783 GCA_963692815.1 Nyctanthes arbor-tristis | reverse complement strand
AGCATCTTGTGAGTTTTTCTTGTAACTCTTTGATGTTTGTTCAAAGAGTAGAAATTTTAGGTGCTGTAGAGCTTGAGTATTTTTCTTGTAATACTTGGGGGTTGTGGGTTGGTGAGTGAAATTCTATATGGTTGTAGCGACTTGAATCATATAGTGAAAAGCTTTGATAGTCCGTAAATTTGTCTTCGTTCTTTTATTTTTCCCTTATCTCATCAAATTCCTTAAACAACGATCCTGCGGGCGTAATCGGGGAATCTAAATTAATTCCCAACACGACCCTGGTTCTGCTTGCCACAAGCAGCTCCCTTGGTTTATGCAACAGGAGGACGAAGGATGTGATCCTGGGAAGTGTCAACAACAGCAGGTTGCATGAATTGCCACATGGCAAGACCAGGATAACCAATGAAGGGCATCAACTTGTTGCCTGCTTCCTTTGCAAATGCAACTCCCATTGCAGAGTGATGAGCTAATAACCCAGGTTTTGCTGCTAAAGCTTTTATTTGCAGTTCAAGCTTCTCTTTATCGGCCTTCAGCCTCAGCTTCTCCTCCCGTAGCTCGTTCTTCTCAGTCTAAGAAAAAGCAGTAACAAAGAGATAACCCATTCAATATGGACTAGATGGTAGAGTAGACAAAGAATTATCCCATGAAGTCGAATAGAAGAATATATTTTTATGTTATTTGTTTAAACAATACTGATAGGATCAAGCTCTCACCTTTAATTCTTTGATCTTTTCAAGCAATTCCTGGTTCGACTCCTTGAGCTGCTGAGCTTCAACTCGCAGTTGAGTTACCATCCGAACAGCATTGGATAAAATAGCACATTTTTCTATTTTTGGCTTCTTGCCTGGCTCAAGAATAGACCCCAGTTCCAGGAACCTTCACCAAATTGTATGTGAACTACAAAATTTAGATGGCTTAGTATGAGAATCAAGATAAAAAGAATAAAAGTACCTCTTGTTCAAACGGTCTCTCCTCAACTTCTCTCGACATGCTTTAGATCCAAATGCATTGGATGACTCACACCTTAAGCTGTAGAATACAACCGAAAGCCTTTAACCAGAGTACTTGTCATCTTGTACACACGGATCTGTCTGTGCACGCACATGGATGCACGGTAGCATATAGAGAAAAATATGATACCTCAAGAGTGGAACAACTGATAGAAGATGCAAATGGATGATCGGCAAAAGCAATGTAACTGTTCGAATGGTAACTCCTAATGTGAATTAGAAGTATTCAGCTCTTAATAGATATGCAAATATTAGACTTTTGCATCTTATTCAACCAGAATAAATAGCATGCTGATTCGAGCATTCATCAGTCGAAAGTACATGTAGATATATAAAATGAATGCCATAACATGAGAATCTCTGTTTTATGAACTGCAAAGACACTAACATCAAAGGAAAATAAGGAGATGGTTTGTACCGTTTACGAGCACTTCCTTCCTTAAAGCCGCCAGAAATGTCAAAAGAGCAGCAGTCCATTTCCGAACTAGAATAAAAAGAACAAAATGGCGTTAGAACTAGTTGTACCTCACTTCCTAAACTGCTTTCAACAAGTTCTTGATTAAGAGCTTAAGACAGACCACCTTACAGTTGAGACACTGAACCTCCCCAGTTTTAAATTAATCAGTCTCTACATCCTAAAACATACAATTCGAATGAACTTATACTTGAATCAGTACTTTTTCATGTGTTCACTTCGGGTTTGATATGGTGCAGGGTCATATAGCACAACCATGTTTCGCTACCCACAATATGTTGTTTAAAAACCAATCACCACGAGTAGGAAACTGTCACGTGGCAGAAGAATCTGCTTTTTACGTTAAAAACTACCCCAACAAGCAGGTGGTCATTCAAACATACATATGCTGATACAGAGCTAAATTTGTGCACAGGTAATGTTAGTCTACAAAATGTTAAAGCTTCAATCCACATCCATTGAGTATAAAAACATTAACCAGTTAACGTCTAAGAGCTTGTTGTAGACGATAAGGAAAGGATCCAAGAACTGACACACCTTCCATTAGAGCTGCAACTGATAGCTTTTGCAGCCCACGAGAAGCCAAGGGCAACAGGGACGGAAGAAGGTGGTGGGGGCGGAAGAGTTGGGATTGCAGAGACGGCAGAGAGATCATCCATCAACTCATAGTCGCAGAGCCAGTTGGTGGTGTTGCTAGAATTTTCAGTAGAGCTGATTTCCATTCTTCAACTGAATCACTGAGCTATGGAACAGGAATCATCAAAAGCGTTGTTGAAAAATGAGAATGAATTTTGGTTGGCTTATTTTTGTTTGGACGGCAGAGGGATGATGCAGCGTTGAGCATGCCACAGTGCAAATTGCACCGTCAAAAATTTTTCTGTTGTTCCTAAAAGTAAACGCCTTACGTTGGATGGTTGGAGGGATCGCTGGGTGCTGGCCACTGTTTTGGATAAAAATAGGAGAAAAACGTTGCACAAATCAGTTGCCAACTTATTTATATGTTGCACTTTCGTCCTGTTCAGATATTGGTATTTACAGAAAGAATCAATGATTGGGAAAATGATCTCATCCTTTTCGTGGAGATAGTTGCCCGCCATATCTTCGATGAGGCCACTCCATATTGGCGAGGCATCAGTATGAGTGCTGGCGCGGCACTGTAAAACCAACGTTCGAAGATCAAAAATATTTTAATGACAGTGCCAAGTCAGCATTGAAGTGACGCGATTTCGATGTTGCAAATTTCCACTGGTACAAAAACTCGATGGAGAATAGGAGACTATAGGTCTAAGTAGAAAATAGAATTGGTGTGAGTTAGTGATCAAAAGTGAGTGCGATGTTTTTGGGCGGATATTTGAAAGGCAAAACTGTCATGAACTTCATACAACGCAATATCATTATCCTTCTCTCTCTCTCGTCCGTCAATTGCAGCATACATGAGTTGTATGAAAGAAAGTATCGAGGCTCATTTGCTACAAAGTGCATAGGTTGAATACTGATGCCGCAATTTTCAAACAAAAGTACGTGGGGTCTACTAGTGATTAAAGAGCGACCAAGAGTCCAAGACATTTTGCACTCATGGCGTGTCAAGTGTGTTTTAGCAAAGTTATCTAGGAATTTCCAAAGACTTTATTAAGATTGGCCAAAGTCTAAACAGCCTAAATCCCAATTAGTAATCATTTGTGTCATTTTCCACTTGGTCCATGACCTATTCATGCCCACTGACACAATATTTTATTCTGCTATAGTGTCCTTTCTTTCTTTTTATTTTTATTTTTTTTTTATTTTTAAAGAAGCATATTCTGTTTTCTTTCAAGCATAGTCAGTTAGTCACCATCTTAGATTATAGCCCTAGATTTAATTATTCCGTTCGGCAATAATCAAAGTAATAATTAGCATTTTATACACGCGTATCATCTAGTTTTAAAATTAACATTTCACTATACATTATATTTTTACTTGTTAACAAAATTTAACCCATCAAATAAAACCACATGACAAAAAATTAAAATATAATATCCCAAAAGAATATGGTGTTAAACATCCACCGGACTGGATCATTACTAAATGCTAAGAGCATCTCTAATAGGAAAAGTCATCTCCAAAAGGTCATATACACACAAAAAAAATAAAGTGAACCCCCATATGTTTTCTATTTTCTTTTAATTTTCCTTTTTCTTTTAATCATTTTTCTCTCATTTACACTACTTTATCCTTACTTTTCTTTCCTAATGTCAACCTCAAGGTCTAAAACCACACCTTTATATCTACCTTTTCCATTATATTTTATCATTATTTTTAAATTTCTATCTATCTCTATCGCCTTTTTCACTTTTTCCGCCTTTTTCCCTAAACCCTTTTCCATCCACTCATTCAATTTAAATAATTATCTCCTTCTAATCTCTCTCCTCTACCACCCTCACCCCACCCTTGCTATTAGAGATGCTCTAATCCACACTTTTTCTTTTAAATATTTCTGCAGTGGAGACGATTTTTAGTAAGAATCATGTTACTTGAATAGAGGATATTGAGATACAATGATTAATGAAGGAATGAATAACATTAATTAAATTTGGAATAATTGAAATCATCATTTATATGGATTGACACCTAAAAGACTTGAATCATAAATCAAAATGAGATACTGTGAATTCATGAATTATCAATGAAAAATTGCATTTGGAATAACTAAAATCATTAATTTTTCCTCCCTGTACAAATCCATCCAAGAATTACCCAAATCAAGATGGCAAAAATAAAAAAAAATACAAAAATTGGATCCAAGAAAAAAAAACACAAGAAATGCACCTAAGAATTCACTGGACCTGGTGACACTGGGCTAGGCGGAGGTAATGCTGGTGGCGGAGCCACCGAGACCACCATCGGTGGCGGAGGAGGTGGTGGAGGTAAAGACTCTGCTGGCGGAGGCGGTGGCACTGGAAGAGGAGGAGGAGGAGGAGGAGGAGGAGGAGACAGAGATGGGTTTGGAGCATTTTGGCTAGGACCATCACTGGCCGGCGGAGGTGGACCAACATTTAGGCTAGGATTGTCAGCACCCCCAGGCGGCGGCGGCGGAGTAGGAGGGACGAAAATTACAGGGGCGGAGGACGATTGTTGACAGGATTCATCAGTACATTTGCGGGAACTGTGATGAATTGAATGCCTGAGGATCGCAAATCCCAAGACAAGACCCGTCACTACCAGCACTGTCACAATGAAGATGAAGATCTTGGTTGCCTTCCCCACATAGCACATCATTTTTTATTTTCTTTTTCCTGTTTAACCTTTTCTTTTTCTGGCCTGGAACTCTGGTGGAATGGATCAGATAAGTGTCTTGGGGGAAGAGGACATTGAGGGTGCCCTGTGAAATTTGCACTTTGTGGGTCTGTGGGTTGGCGTTTGGGACAGTAAAATGGGTAAATAACTCATTGGTCTCGCTCTCCCACCATCAAATTACCAGATTTTCGTGTCAATTAACTGATTGGCTGAAATGTAATACTGAATTAAGACGTGGTAATAAAGAAGGGACGTGCGTAGTTTTTTATTGGTCAATTCAACAAGTTAGAATAAATAAGACATTATTTTTGAATTGAAAGAAAACTGTAAAAGACTTGTACAGATATAATTACCAGGATAACATGGCAAAAATGTTAACATTATATAAAAATTGATAATGTTAAAATTAAAATTAAATGTTGATGCAGTATGGAATAGTTTTGAGTTTTGACTATGGGAGACATCAAATAAACACCCTCGAAAAATTATTAAAATGGGCATAATAATTAGATGAATCAAGATGTAGTGACTAAAATGAACTTATGGCAAGAAATCAGTGACTGAGAATTTAATTTCTAGCGAAGTATAAATACTCCTAAGAACATGCGAAGGCAATTAAGAGGATAAAAATAATAAAGACAAGTATTTGTCTGCTTAATTAGTTATTAGTAATTGGAATGTAGTCTTAAGAATATGTCCAATGTCCAAGATAATTTTGATTGAATTTGAGTAGCACGTGACTAGCCGATATGGCCGTTTCTATTCTCGTGACTTAAACATTGCGATAATTCATACAACTAAATCCTGAATACTTTAGCGACTATTTTTTTCCCCACTTTGTGTTGACATTTCATGAAATAAAAAGAAATTAGCGTTACTCAGCTGTATTTTTCACCAAAATTGGGTGATAGAAAATAATAGAGGACAAACTGCACATGCTCTTCGAACTTAAGTATTGGGTTCGACTCCAACCAACCTTTTCTCTTTACTAGTTAACTTTTTTTAATTGCAAAATACATACAAAAAAAAAATCATATTCTTACCTCACCTCTAGTTGAAATGGTCGATTTGGTCCAACAGGATATAACATCAATAAAATATTCAAAGTATCTTGCTGTATAGTTTTGATCTCTCTGTGTGTCTAACCAAATTATAGATAACTCACAAATATAGAATCACATGTAAGTTGTCCAATAATTTTTCATCAAACATGTGTTTTAGAACCCGAATTAGGAACTGTTTTTGCAAGGGCGTGGAGATACTGAGAATCGAGCCAATAGGATTTCTGTCACGTTACGCTTTTTGAAGCTGGCACTGGGTCAGCTTTGTTCCTAAATTGTCTAGTACAGTTATACCCTCAGTATATTCCATTTATTTACAAAAGCGCCATCCCTTTTATCATCCGCTACAATACAAGAATTTTCAGTGTTTTAAAAAGCGTGAAACACGAAAAAATATAGACTTGAAGTTTCAAGTTTTACAAGTTCAAATGTGTCTAGGCAGCGTTTAAGCATTAAAATGTATTTTTCAATGTTTCTATTTTTTTATTTTTAAAATCAATATAAAATTATTAGTTAATTGAAATTAATGTATACTAATTATGTATAAATACATAAATTGTAAATATATTTATTTAATAAATAACTTTTACTTCAATGTCATAATACAATATTTGTATTTTTCTCACATAAGTCATCATTTACTTTTCTTTTTCGATATTTTATTTATCCTCTGTTCTTTATTTCTTATAGGGTAAACTACACTTTCAGAATATTTTAGAGATTTATATTAACCTTTTATTTGAGATTAATTTTAATTAGATCCGAAACAGTAAAAATAAAAATAAAAGAAAAAAAGAAAAAAATTTGAAAAATGTAGCTTAATTCACACCTAGACGGGCATAGGAATGCTTTTTCCACGCCTAGGCACATTTTTTCATGCCAAAGCCGGCCTAATCACGTTTAATTTTGATTCATTGGTCAACGCTTTGAGTTGACTCATTTTTTCACGCTTTTTACCAAAGCGAGGCGTTTTACCAACACTTCGCGCCTAGACAGCCAAGGCTCTCTTTTTATGACATTGATAATTCTGCCAAGAAGCAGCTTCCCCTACAAAAATAAACAAGTACCCAAATATAGATTTTCTATTGTCAAGATCACTTGCCATATCTGTATCTGTATACCTTGTCAAAGTTGGCTGATCTCTCCCAAAACCCAAACACAAATCAGAAGTTCCTTTGAGATACCGCATACTCTATTTTACTATTGCCTAATGCTCCTTGCCCAGATTAGATAGAAATTGCTTATCATACCAATTGTGTGTGCAATATCAGGACGAGTACAAATCATAGCATACATCAAACTACCAACAGCTGAAGAATAATGAATAGCCTCTATTTTCTTCTTTTCCTCAATCAGTTGAAGGACTTGATTTCTTGGTTAGTTTGAAATGAGCTCCAAGGGGTGAGCTAACTGGTTTAGTCTCTTTCATGCCAAACCTTTCAAATACTCACTCAATATAATGTCTCTGTGATAACCACAACTTTTTAGATTTTCTATTTCGAACAATCTCTATACCCATAATTTGTTTAGCTGACCCCAAATCTTTCATATCAAAAGATTTATGCAAAAAATCCTTCAATTTCTATATCAATCCAGCGTCTTAGCCAACTATAAACATGTCATCAACATAAAGTAGCAAAATAATGAATTTATCACCTGAAAAAGATTTGAAGTAAATACAAGAATCTGCAGTAGTTCTTGTGCATCCTTAACTCATCATAAAAGTATCAAATTTTTTATACTACTGTCTTGGTGCTTGCTTTAGGCCACACAAACTCTTCTTTAATTTGCATACAAGATGTTCTTTTCCCTTCTGTTCAAACCTTTCTGGCTGTACCATATAAATCTCTTTCTCCAAATCACCACGAAGAAAGGTTGTCTTCACATCAAGCTATTCAATTTCTAAGTCTAAACTGGTTGCTAAACCCAAAACAGCTCTGATGGATGTCATCTTCACCACAGAAGAGAAAATCTCATTAAAATCAACACCATATTTCTGCCCAGAACCTTTCACCACCAAACGAGCCTTGTACTTCAACAAGTCACCATTGCTGTCTCTTTTGATTTTATACACTCATTTATTCCTGAAAACCTTCCTACCCTTAGGAAGATTTACCAGCTCATAGGTGTCATTCTTCTTGAAAGAAATCATCTCATCTACCATTGCTTTCATCTAGTGGGATTTATTTTTATGACTCTGAGCCTCTAAGTAACTTTCTGGTTTTCCATTCTCAGTGAGCAAAATATAATCAGACTCAAGATACTTGGTAGATGGTATACGCCTTCTTGCTGATCAATTAGACTATCATCGATTGTTTCATCATCAATAGGAGCTACCTGACTACTAGTGCTAGGTTGAGATACTGAAGAATTATTAGGTATGACACTAGGAACAATTAAAGTCATCTCTTTATGCTGTTCAACTTTATCAAAGTCCTCAATCATCTTATCTTCATAAAACATTGTATTTCTACTTCTCACAAGCTGCCTTTTCTTTGGATCTCAAAACTTGTATCCAAATTGTTCATCCCCATAGCCAAGAAAAACACAAGGAGTAGCTCTGTCATCAAGCTTCGATCTTTGTTCTTTAAGTACGTGTATAAAGGCTTTACACCCAAACATCTTCAGATGAGACTATGAAACATCTCTGCATGTCCAAACTTTTTCTGGAATATCAAAATTCAAGGAAACTGAGCGAGATCTATTAATGAAATAGCAAGCAGTCCGAACTGCCTCGCCCAAAATGTCTTAGGAAGCTTGGCTGTCTTCAACATGCATCTGACTCTGTCAAGAATGGTACGGTTCATTCTTTCTGCCACACCATTATGCTGAGGAGTCCCCGCTTCTGTAAACTCATATCAAATCCCAAACTTTGAGCAATACTTTCTGAACCCATGTGAAGTATATTCCCCACCATTATCTGTTCTGAGGCTTTTTAGACACTTCTCTGTTTCTCGTTCCACCATGGTATGAAAATGCTTAAAGTACTAGAGTATCTGAACTTTAGATTTCAGAAAATAGATCCATAATTTCCTAGAAGCATCATCAACAAATGTAACAAAATATTTGTTTCTACCCAAAGATGCTGCATCACAAGGAGAACACACATCAGAATACACAAGATCTAAAATATTCTCTTTTCTTTTAAATGTGTCAGAAAAGGAAACTCGAGTTGGCTTACCGAATAAAAAATATTCACATCGGTCTATAGACGTACCATTGGCTAAAGAAATAACTGACTTCTTAGCCAGAACCTGCAAACCTTTTTCACTCATGTGCCCAAGCCTCCTGTGCCATAAAATAGGAGAAGGCTCTTGAACTACATTTATCTCAGTCTTACAAGTCTTTGCATAAGTCTTGTATTGTGTCCAACAAAGCTTTTCACTGGCAACTACTATAGATTCCTTTGATAACATCCACTTCTGATCACCAAAAGTACTAAAATACCCCATTCGGTCGAGCGTATTTATTGCAAGCAGATTAAATCGCATGTCATGAATATGCCTATATACTTCAAAATTAGGATGTACCTCATATTTGTCTCCAGGTGAATGTCACACCGATCCCCATGATTTTGGAATGTTAAGAGTTAACCATATTTAATTGGCCATAATCACCTGCTCTGTATGTAGTAAACAACTCAATATTTCTGCAAACATAGTATGAAGCACCACTGTCAACATGCTACTCAGTAAGAGGGTCTCCAACATGTAGGCATTGGCCCACTGCGCAAGAGAATACATTACTAGTCACCACACTTACAGTATTTTCATCCTCTTTCTTTTGATTATTATCATCCTTCTGCTCTCTCAACCAAATCCTGCAATTTCTTTTATAATGACCCTCTTTGCCGTAGTGATAACAAGTCTTCTTATCTCTTGGCTTTGACTTGCCTTTAAACTTGTTGTGACGCCTTTGTCTTTTGTTCTTGCTTTTTCTTCTGTGATCATCTGAAACAAGAGCCAATGTATTATCTGAACCCACATGCAAACCTGAATATTTCTTCCTGATTTCCTCATTCTGTATACTATTCTTCATAGAATCCATAGACAACACACTATCTGAAGCAGAATTACTAATAGTCACAATAAAAGTCTCCAAACTGTGTGGCAAAGAACTCAAAAGCAGTAATGCTTTCAATTCATCCTCGAGAGTCATTCCAATTGTCACCAGTTGATTCACAACATTCTAAAAATTATTCAAGTGCTCTGTCACACTCGTACCGTCCTTATATTCATGTTTACTAAGTCTCTGATTAGAAAGGACTTTCTGGCTGCAGTTTTCTTCTCAAACATGGACTCCAATTTAGTCCGCAATTTATTTGCATATGTCTCCTATGCCACATGATGAAAAACACTATTATTCGCCAACTGCCTTATCGTCCCAATAGTTTTTCTATGTAATTTCTACCAATCTCTATTTTTTATGTCTTCCGGTTTAGAATCTTCACCATCAATAGGATCATTCAAATCCTTATAATAAAGGATATCCTCCATCCTAGGTTTCCGTGTCACCCAATTATGATTGGTAAGCATAATTATAGCACTGCCAACTAGGTCATCCATTTTAATCCACACGATTCAACTTTGCTCTGATACCACTGTTAGGAATTTAATCAATTTCCCTAAACCCATGTGACTAAAATAGGCAATCGATATGTCAAATAATAATATATGTGTGGAAACGTAACTAACACTAAGAATTATTTACATCATAAAACTTTCTAATGAGAATGGAAAATCGACGGGGCAAACTAACAACTCCACTCTCACCAAATAATAATTGGAATATAATGTTTATCTTCTTAAGATTATTGCCCTAAATCAAGAGGTAACCACACACTACCACAATCACGTAACAACGTCAAAAATACTATTCTTGGCACCACAAACTACTCATCTAATAATATATAGAATCCAGTAATCAATAACAAGAGATCAAGAATAATATTACCTAACCCGTCTCAAGAATTAACTTGGGGAAAACTACCGCTTGAAAAAGACTATCACCAACTAGTCGACGTCAAAACCTTTCCAAGCAAAAAAAATAAAGGCTGAATTATTCTCCCTATTCTCCCGAATTTCCGTGCGTGAATGTCCTCTGTTTTGTTCGTGTTCTCTGCCTTTTCTCCGTGAATGAATAGTCTATATATTTTTTCTCTCTGTTTTCGTGTATATATGTTGCAGCCAAAAACCAATCCATTTTAGCCTAGGATTTCGTGCTTATCAAGACTTCCAAAGCCGCCAAGTTAAGACTTATTTGGTATAGTTTATTTTTTTCATTTGTAAATTTACCTATTATTGATTTGACAACTACTCAACAACCACTACACATTTTAAACTTTAATTAAATTTCCACTACTCATTTTCACTCTTTATAAATTGACTTTATAAATCTAACCAAACGGGCTCTTAATTGCAAGGAAATTAACTTTAATTGAAATTGCATAAGAAGTCCTCCAACTATTAATCTAACTTCATGGGCTAGATTATTAAGCCCAACAGCCTCATCCATTTTCCGGGCAATCTCACTAGACAGAAGCACAAATGGACATCCCACAGTTAAAGCACGGTCCCAACAACGATGCTCTATTTCCCGCTCTCGTTGTTCATCTCCCATCGCCTGAAATCTATATTGCACTTTACTAGTCACGGGTAGGTTACTTGAACATTCATGTACTCTACCTTGCAATTTTGCGACTTTTAAGTGTCTTCTCCTCTGCTTCCCTCAAGAAGTCTCCACTCACTAAGTCACTTTTGTAGAGTCCTTTTTGAACTACCAAATCCTCTGGCGAAATACTTCTTCCCTCAGCAACTTCAAGAATTGCATTCCTGAATCCTTCTGGTTAGTAGGTGTGGAGGTGGCTTTGATCTGTGATAAATTTCCTTATTCCTTTCCTTGATTACCTGTTTTTCTTCCTTCCAACTCGTTGATTGCTTTCTTTTCCCCCTCTTGGCCCTTGAAATTTCTTCAATCTCTATTGAGAAATTGTTGTCAAGGTTGTCCGTTCCAGGAATTTCCTTCCCCCCTTCTCTGAGTTTTGAACGCACTACGCACACATACACAGATATATACACGTGATAGGAGCAACATTCATCAATTTATTGACAAAATGGAACTGTATTCCATTTCCATATAGACTTTCTTTTGTTTCTCCTTTTTAATTAATTAGATCAAAATAGGACCGAACTGTCCAACAAACAAAGAGATGGACGAATTTCACAAAATTCCATAAATAAGGACACTTGGAACCAATATCTGAAAAAGTTAAGGTCGGGGGCGGGAACTTTCTAACTGAAACCCCGTTTCAGTTGTCCTCCTAATCCTTCGTTTCATCTTCATTCATTAAGCTCTGAATTCTGAAATCACATTCATCCTCCAGAAAAAGTCTGATTATCTGTCGCAGGAGTTGTGGGTAGACATTTTCACCAGGCTCTCCGTCAAGACCCTTGTTCGGATCAGGTCGGTTTGCCAGATTTTCCGACTCAATTATCACCAGCCCGAATTTCATTTCTGAGCACATTAACCGCGCAAAGAACAATCAAATCCCACTCGTTAGATACTTGAAGGGAAGAGAATTATTCAAGAAGAAAGAACATTATTTGCTTTTACTGAATGACTTGAAATAAAAGCAAGAAATTGTTTTTCCTTTCAAGTCTAAATGTCACAAACATTTCCAAATAATCGGTTCTTGCGATGGGTTGTTTTGTTTATCTGATGGGTATAACCCTTTAGAAGGATATATTTCTAATTATTGCATTATTTTGTGGAACCCGTCTTTTAAAAAATAGTTGACCCCAGGTGACGACGAGTTCTTGTATACCATATTGCTTACGGGGTGTATTTGGGTTTGGGTATGATTGTCGAACTGATGATTATAAGGTGGTGAGAATTATGTTCTCAAGTGGATCATTCAAGGTAAAATGGGAGGGGGATTAACCATCTCCGCCTCATCCTCAGGCTGAGATATACACAGTTAAATCCAGGACGTGGAGATATGTAAATTATCCATCTACCCCATGTGAGATTGGGGGCTTGTCGCAGGCTTTGGTTGAAGGGTCTGTGCATTGGCCTGCAACTGGAAATGATCTTAGGAACATGGGAAGAAAATTTATTGTGTCTTTTGATATGAGCAATGAGGTATTCAGAGTGGTAAATCTAACAGAATACTCGGAGAGCTCTGGAATGCATATTCATGTGAAGGTTCTTGGGGAAAAGCTTGCAGTGGTAGAGGAAGATATCAGGGGGATGGGGATTTATGCAGTGTGGGTAATGGAGCAGTATGGAATGGTTGAATCTTGGAGGAAGATTTAGAGTGTTGATCTAAAGAAAATCTGTTGTTTGTAGGGTTTACACACAACGGTGACATGATAGGGACAAGGGGCCATAACAAGCTAATTTTTTATCACCCTCATTCTATAATGACGATGGCGACAAATGTTGAAGTTTGTGGTAATAAAAACTCATTTCACATGGAGTCGTACATGGAGAGTTTGGTTTTGCTTGACGGAAGGAGTGCCATTTTGCAATCTGAGGCTAGACCTATTAGCTGTGAAGATGAAACTTGGTAATGTTTCTGAATGGTCCTCTGCTTAATCATCATTGGAATTTTTCAGGTTTACTTTTTTGTTATACCATATATAAAACTAATTTAGTGCACTAGCATATGAGTCATATGGGATATTGTGCACCAGACTAAGGGTGAAACTGAAATTTGCGCAGCTTTGGTTTCTTAATATGCTTCAAGTATATTTTGCAAAACTAAGACAGCAGTTAAATGATGGCATAATATACATGTTTCATTGGTTGAACATCTTTCTAGCTTTTGGTATTTTCCACTTTTATATCTAGGAACTGTATTTTGAATGAGTTTCAGTTGGCAAAGCTAATATTCCAATTGTTCGAGCAACCAGCAGAAATTCCTTTTGATGAACCTGCATCTTTTGCAATAAGCATCCCAAGTTGCTTCTTCTCTTTCTTCCTATGGTATGAGTTGAGTATTTGAAGTACAATAAAGCTACTTTTTTAATCATTATTAGAGGCTGAACAGGTTAATTACTTTTTGGTGTCACCATGTAAAACTTCCATTAATTAAGCAGTGTAAGGATCATTTGGATTTGATATCATCTACTAGATTATCGGTAAAATAAAAAATATGTGGTTTTATTTCCCTAGTGTTCAAGTATATTTTATGGAACTTAGACATGTTAGTTAAGCAATGACATAAAGTAAATGTTATTTCTGCTGGTCAAGCCATTTGAAGCTCTTGATGTTTGCTACCTTAATATCAAGGAACTCTATTTTGAATGAGTTTCAGTTGTTAAAGCTCATTCCAATTGTTTAGGCAACCAGCAGAGTTTCCTTCATGAACGCGCAACTATTTGATACACATACCGTGTTGCTTCTACTCTTTCTTCCTATGCTATGATTTGGGAATCTGAGGTAAAATAAAGTTGCAAAATATAATGTTAGCTGATTGGAAAAAGTATTTCTAAATTTGCAGTTTATGTTTGGGGATTAGTTCTTATATCTGGGAAAAAAGGATTACTTCTATTTGTCAGTATCACTCTGAATTCCACTTTTGGCAATTTTTAAATCCAGCAAAACATTTCCTCTTTGATGAATGCTAGAAGTCATTTTTGAGTATCCAGATAATCTCCATTTACTGAACATGCATGGCCTCTACTCTTGATAATGAGATACCTTTCTCTGATCATCAAATTCATTATCAAATATCAGCCGCTCGCTTTGTAAACATCTCTGAGGAAATCAGTCATGAACTTGTTACCAGTCAAATTCACACCTACCATACCATCCTTCATCAATTCCCTCAATTCTTGTTGGAAACAAAAATTCTTTGAAATAAAACTCGGAACAGAGTTTTTTCCTTGTAAAGAACAGAGTTTGAGAACAAAATTGTTTTTATGTTCAGGTTAAAATATATATGGTGCTTACCCAGCTGATACCACACATATTGAGAATTCAAAGAATGCAGATATTGGAAGTGAACTAAATTATAAACAAACTAATATAGGGTATTATATAATAAGGTTACGTTGGATAACATAAAAAACTTAAAAAAAAAAAAATGTCAACGATATTTAAAGAGTAGACTAAGGTTATATACAATTCCATCATCCTATGTAAAATAACCTTCTATTAGAAGCCCTCTCCCTTAGAAAATCGAAACCTTATCTACCAAACATAAATCCACGTTAATATTCTAATAGAATGAGTAAAAATAAGTAGAGAAAATTTATGCAGTACTTCTGAGTTTTCGCAAAATATATGAATAAAATATATGCAGTAAATTATATGGTTTTGACACCATTGAAGCATAGCTGATTTTCTTGGCTTCCTCTGTTGCCTTTTCAACAACCGCAGCAGCATGCCCATTCTCCTGGGAAGGAGCAGAAGATTTAGAAACATCCCGATTTCCAGCTGCCCCCCGATCACTAACAGAAGATGTACGCGATGCCTCAATGACGTCATTCTCGGTAAACCGTAAAATATCATTGAAGATAAAGAAACCAAATTTCTCCTGTAATCTAGCTAGAAAGAAAGTCTGATGGAAATTTCTTTCACCGTTCCTTATTATGAAACAACCAGTTACTGCTACAAGAACTCCCCCGTCCATGGATTCTTGGCCGTCTACACTTTTTACAATGACAGACCAGTCCTCCTTGTAAAGCATTGAATTATTGATCTTGTCTTTGATTCCTTGCAATGTTGTCACGGATTCAGTTGGATAATTATCAGCTTCTGGCTCAGCCCAGCTTAGCCGGCTTGACTCCAGATAAAACCCGTGTGCCTCTTCCGGGCGACCATGAAGGACTTGGTAATACTTCATCACAAAGACGTTAGCCACATGCTGCGCAGTATAGGTCGACATTTTAATCAGAATTTCTCGAAGAGAAAACTAAAACCGTGACAAGAAACGGGCGATGGAGAAGTACAAGTCAAATAATAGTAGTAAGCAAAGAACACAGAGATCTCAAGAATGGGTTAACTTCTGGTATAATAATAATAATAATAATAATAATAATAATAATAATAATAATAATAATAATAATAATAATAATAATAATAATAATAATAATAATAATAATAATAATAATGAGAAAAGGAGAGAAATTAAGAGGCAGGAGTCGGCTAGATGGAATGGAATGGAATGGAATGGGAGTGGTAATAAATTAGAAGGTTGGATGGACATATATAGACTAGGATTTCATTAATTATCAAAGATTCCCACTCCAACTCAACTCGAGATTTTGGTTTTTTGGTTTCCAATTAGGGGATGTTTAATTTTTCTATTTCAGTATTCTTTTTATATATGTATTCTTGGAGTCCGAGTTTAAGCCAAGATACACGGTTTTAACTTTTAATGATTGTTATTATATATATTTTTTGTTTTGGAGGAGGGGGGATGGAAAGGAAATTCAGGGAGGGATAGATATTGTTCGAATGCAGAACTTTCCAGTTGAAACATGAACATTTAACCACATAAAAAAGATTGTGCAACAAGCAACGAGATTTAAAGAAATGTGCCAAATTGCCAATTACATAAACAAGTTTCAAAGGAACGCGTAGGTAAGCGTCAAAATATCCAACAAATAAAGATGGGGACGAATTTCATAAAAGTGTCAAAAAGTAAGGGCACTTCTCGCTAATACGCTAATTGCTCAGAAAGACAAGGACCGGGGCGGGTACATTTCAAAACCCTGATTTTGTGATTTTATCCTCTGATTCCTTTTTTTTTTTTTTTTTTTAACAGTTATCCTCTGTTCTCTTCCTTCGTTTCACCTTCATCCAAACTGTGAACAGAACTGAAAAATGTCTCATTATCTGCCGCAGGAATCATGGAGAGAAATTTTCATCAGGCTCTCGGTCAAGGCCCTTATCCTGATCAGGTCAGTTTGCAGGTTATTTTATTCTATTATCACCAGCCCGTCTTTCATTTCTGATCATATTACCAGTACAAAGTAAAAACGGGTTCCCCTGGTTAGACACTTGAAGGGAAGAGAAAGATCGAAGCGGAAAGAACACTATTTGCTTCTACCAAATGACCTGAAAGATAAGCAAGAAATTGATTTTCGTTTCAAGTCTAAATGTTACAAACATTTCCAAATACTCAGTTCGTGCAATGGGTTGTTCTGTTTATCTGATGATTATTACTCTAAAAACAGACAGGCTTCTGCTTCTGGGATTATTCTGTGGAACCCATAGCCTCCCAAAACCCGGCTGACGCTGATGTCTTCTAGACCATAAAACTTGGAAGTCTATAATTGGGTTGTCGAACTGATGATTATAAGGTGGTGAGGATTATGTTTTCAGATGGATTGCCAAATGAAAAATTGATGCTAAATTATCCATCTTAGCCTGATCCTCAGGTTGAGATGTACACGGTTAAATTGAGATCATGGAGGTATGTAAATGTTGGTATGCTACCTTATATTATGCGGGATTCATCACAGGCTTTTGTTGAGGGTTCTGTCCATTGGAATGGACGTTATATCAGTTCAAGGACAGGAAGAACTCTGATTGTCTTTTGATATGAGCAATGAAGTGTTTGGAGAGGTGAACCTAGCAGATCACTTGGAGAATTCTACAATGGATATTCATGTGAAGGTTCTTGGGGAAAGGCTTAGAGGAAAATTTCTTTTGGTATAGGATTTGTGCAGTGGCAAATTTACAGTGTTAATCTAAACGAAGGATATTTGTACGGTGGTGACATAATGGGGGCAATTGAATGTTAGAATCACTTGGAAGTTTGCAGTGTTTTATCTAATCTTAAGGGAATGAGATACTTAATCTTGGGTATTGCATTGCTTCTTTTAGCTTTGCTATTTTATAAACAGATGCATCATAAAAATGAGATGATGATGAGATTTGCGTCCAGGGCATTTCGTGTCTGGCTGTGCGTGGTTGGCTGGAAGTTCACTATTTTACTCCTATAGTTTCAATTTCCATACCCCATTTTTCCATTTGCATTTGAGACAAAATTACGTTAGTGATTGAATTACATTTTTCACCCACATTTTGATGGTTTCTGCAGTCACGATCATAGAAATTTTGTTTAACGCGTGATCCAAGCTAAGCTTTGGTGTGGAGTTTGTGAATGCGTGGTTTATCTAGACTTTAATCAAGATGGATCCTGCCTAAATACTTAAATAATTAATCTGGTGTAAAGTGTAACGCGATTTAGATATGTCTAGCTCAGGTATATATTCGGAATATAAATAACATCATAATTGTTGACGCAGAAACTCAACTGGGAAAACTGCACGCACCCTTGCCACTTGACAAACAATCCACTAACACAGATAAAAGTTTAGTACAACTTCAGAAACTTAGTAATATCACAATATATGTACATTAAACATTCAAAAGGAAAAACTTATAAAAGAAACTCACTTCTTTACTTCTTTTGACATATGTCAACGTGCACTGCTCTTGTCTTCTTGCTATCACGCTCACACAGGAACGTGTATAAAGCCTCCTAGAATCCACCTCTACTCATTGTGGGAAAGAAGAACTCCTAACACTCTTCAATCTTGTGTGAATAGTCCCTTACACATGTATGATCTCTAATCAATGTACTATGCAGGGTTGTAACAAACACGGTTTAGAATATTAAAATTCGGTTGCAATTATAAAACTCGCGAGACATGACAGTGTGTTTGCTTTCTCTTCTTGGTCAAGCTCTCGGAAAATATTGCAAAGATAATTCTTGCTCAACTCATCTCACTTTCGACCTACAATAGCGTAACGTATATATAGAGTAGTCTTTGAATCTTTACACAAGTCAAGACTCTAAAGTATCCATTTACCTGTAGTAGACAAGAATAATGTAAGTTAGAATTCTCATATATCATAAATACAAAACTTACCTGATTCTATTAAAACTTGACATGCTAGTATTTTAACCTAATCAAATAAAGTAACTTCAATTCAACTAGGATTAGGAAACTTTTAAACCTAGCATGTAACCGAAATTTCTTCTTCCTCAAGAAAAGTACACACACCCCAACCTTTCTTTCGGTCAAAGAAACGAAATTTCCATGTTCACATAAATATAACACGTTAAACAAGTCATGCAAAATAAATCACCAAAATTTTGACACTTAATAAAAATTAAGAATACTAATTAAATACAAAAATATTTGTGCTAACAGAGTGGTTAACTCTTTGCCTTGTTTCGATTGAGTGCCTGTTCACGTTGATTCAGTACTTGTTCAGGCCTTACAATCATCCTAGAATGTCAAAGGGCGTTTAATAAAAGGAAACAAATATATTAAGTAAGTTTGAGGGGGGGAAAATCCAAAATATATATGGCGTAAGTTCCCCAGATTATTATTGGGCCGGATAGCACATTGGCCTGTTTTACCTGCTAAAATTGAACCCAAAATTTTCCACTACTGTCGCTTCTCCATCGTGAAGCGCTGAAACCTAGAATTAAGTGAAGCCCTAAATATTGGACTTTTACTGTATTATCTATTTTATTGCAATTTTACACCTCCGAATTGTATATTAACCTATATAGTTTAATATTATTTTGGTTTTTTTGGTTATATCCTGTTTTCTTTAATTAATTTAAATTGGAAAAATATTTTTATATGAAAACCGTTTACTGTAACTGTTCATGGTTTTTTTAATTTAATTTTTTCAAAAAATGCGTATATATAGAGTAACTACTTTGCAGTTATTAGTGTTCTAAATTGTGATTATCTTTTCTTTATATGGAGTAACTACTTTGCAGTTATTAGGTATTTTGGCAAGTCTCAAGGGTAAATTTCTATATTTATATCGTACAATATCTTGATACCTCTATATAATTTTAATAATGACATCCTCCCACTCGTTTGTTGGGCTATCCCGCCAGACGGGTGACATGGAGAGCTGCCATTGGACAGCCTAGGCACATGGGGGTTGCCCAATGACAATCCTCTATTTAGGTGCTATCTCGTCACTCATATGAGAGGAGATCAGTATAATTTTCACCCATTTGTCTAAAATACCGGGCTCATTGGGCGGCTAACCCTTTTTACCCGCTCAAAGGAAAAAACTCAAAAGATCAATTTCAACTCCTCCGTTATTTTTAGTTTTTCCTTGGTAAAGACCCTCGAATTGGATACTCTGTGACTGGAGAATGTCTGATAATCTGCCGCAGGAAGTATGGATGGACATTTTTGCAAGACTCCCAGTCAGGACCCTGCTTCGAATAAGGTCAGTTTGCAAGTTTTTTCACTCTATAGTCTCCAGCCCGTCTTTCATTTCTGAACAAATTGCTACTACAAAGCACAATCAAATTCCCGTTGTTAGATACTTGACTGGAAGAGAAATTTCGAAGAGGAAAGAACACTACTTGCTTTTACCCAATGAACTGGAAATATTCAGGAGTTAGACTTCCCTTTCAAGCCTAAATCTTACAAACATTTCGAAATTGTCGGATCCTGCAATGGGTTGATTTGTTTATCTGATAGTCAGAACAACGGTTTTACTAATAGAGGGCCTTCTGCTTGTGGCATTATTCTGTGGAACCCTTCTATTAGAAAATACCTGAGTCTTCCAAAACTCCAGGAGACCGTGACTTATCCTGGAGTTGATCAGTGTGTGCTTGGGTTTGGTTTCGATCCTCAAACTGATGATTATAAGGTGGTCAAGATCGTTTATGCAGGTAGGCAACATATGGATGGCTTCACTCTGCCTGAGGTTGAGTTGTACACATTCAAAACGGGGTCATGGAGGAATTTCAGTGGCCATGTGCCACCTTTTAGGATACATAGTTGGAGTTGGTCTTTGCATGCTTTTGTTGAAGGCTCTGTACATTGGTTAGGCCGAATCAAGGGTGAGAATTCAAGGTGTGCAATAATCTTTTTTGATATTTGCAATGAGGTTTTCAGAGTGGTGAATCTTCCTGATACCTTGGTGGAATGGGGAACGGATTCGTGTGTGGTGGCACTGGGAGGAAAGCTTGCATTGGTACTGTATTGTAGTTGGAAGAGAGTAACACTTTCAGTCTGGATGATGGAGGAGTATGGTATGGTTGGATCTTGGAGGGAGTTGTATGAATTTAATACTTGGGGAAGAAGTATGGACTTTTTCGGGCTTACAAACAATGGAGATATACTAGGGGCAGTTGACGGTAATAAGCTTTTTTTGTATGATACAAATGATATGGTGATGATTAATCTTGGTGCTCGTGGTCATAACGATTCATTTCACGTGGAAATGTACACGGAGAGCTTGGCTTTGTTTGATGGAGAGAGTGCCATTTTACAGCCTGAGGCTATTACCTGCGAAGGTGAAGTTTGGTGATCATGCGAAGTAGCATTAACGTCCAGCTTAATCATGTTGCAGGTTAACTTTTGACTTGTTGTTACCACCCTATCAACACTTAAAAAGCTGTTCTGGTAAACATAAAAATAATATGGATTTATGAGATTATGCACTAGACTCTGGGAGAAATTGAAATATCTTGCTCTGGATTCTAAGAAACTTAAGTATTATCTTTTGGTACTAGTTATGTATTGGCACAACTTAATGTATTTCATCGGCTGTCATTATGTGGTATCTTAATGTCCATAATTCATGAATATTTTTATAAACGGGTTTTCAACTTCCAAGTCCGATTTAGTTGTTGATCATTGAGAAAACATAGTGATTGAAATCATTCATTGGCTTTTTTGCTAATTGCCAATGATGGCATGTGTAGTAACCCTTGTAGAAAGAATATATCACGGCTAAGCTATTCAGCTAAAAGTTAATTCATTTTTATCATGT
Source organism: Nyctanthes arbor-tristis (assembly GCA_963692815.1). Lineage (NCBI taxonomy): Eukaryota > Viridiplantae > Streptophyta > Magnoliopsida > Lamiales > Oleaceae > Nyctanthes > Nyctanthes arbor-tristis. The sequence goes on along the minus strand of CAVNYN010282825.1, from coordinate 19,181 downwards.
TCCATTGAGTGATTGTCCAAGTCCAAGTAGCAGGTCTGAGTAAGTTTGCTCTAATCTCATGGCTGCACCATGCAAGCATTAAACTTTTTTTTTGCACTTTCTTAAATGTCTTGACTTTCTGTTCTCCACTTCTGCTAAATCATAATAGTACCATATTGGCCTAAGTTCATTAATTTTCCTTGTTGAATAATCATGTCTGAGAATAAGATGTGCCCGGCCGCAAATAGAATCCTTTGAAGTCTCAGCTGAAAGGTTAACCATCAGCAGAAAGGGTTGACACTTGACAGGGTTGCTGGATGGACGAGGGGAGAAACATGCTTTGAGTAACAGGGGTAGTAATTTCAGAGGTTATGGAAGCGTAGTTTACTTCATAATAATGGGCTTTTCCCCTTCGTATGTGTAAACTTGGTAAGTTTGCAATGTTTTACATTTTATTTGTCAAGGATTAGTTCATCAATTAATTTTTCAATGTCTCGTCATACATAGAAGCTTGAAATACGACTTGTCATCTATAGCTAACTACATTGTTATACAAACACACACGATAATGTTCTAGATCCTAACTGTTAGACGCCATAAGGTGTAAACTACCCTTTGGTAATTGAGAAGAGAAAAGATGGGGATTGAAATGAATATGTTGGCTTTTGTTTCTTGATTACCATATGACGGCTTATGCAGAATAGAGTGATCGGAAGAGGTCGTTGTATGATTTAGGCTATTTGGTTGAATTTGATTCACTTTTACCGTGTTTTATTTGGAATGGTTGACTGGTTGTCTATGCCCCCCTAGCAGCTTTCTTCTATCTCCTTGTGGCAGGGCCGCCACAATACCTTCTTCGGCTTTCGTCTTTGTCTCATAGCGACACCACCGTAATAACTTCTCTTTTCTTCCGTGTGTCCTTATGGCAGCAGTGTCACCATTATTGATAACTTTAATGGCCTGGGCTCCCTTCTTATTTGTCATTGTTGGTTGCAGGTTACCTATTGACATGCTGGTGTGCCACCACATAAAACTGTTATTATTGACGGAGCATATATATTATATGGATTTAACGTCACGGCGAAATTGAAGTTTCCTGTGGCTGTGGATTTCTTTAATGGTCAAAGTTTGTTTATTAGTTTAACAATATATATAGTTCATAATTTTATATGTTTTTACTAAAGCTCTTGACATCTGTAAATCCCATAATATCTAGGAACTGTATTTTTGAATTAATTCCTGTTAATGCTGTTAGGTTCTTGTTAAGTAATATAAAAATCGCTAGGATGCACCTTTGGTAGGCATATATCTCATTCAGTAAATAGGGTGGCGCATTGTTTAGCGTCTTAAGCAGTATGTTGTTAGGTTCTTGTTAAGTAATATAAGAATCGCTAGGATGCACCTTTGGTAGGCATATATCTCATTCAGTAAATGGGGTGGCGCATTGTTTAGCCTCTTAAGCAGTTGACTCCCACGTAACATATGAATGAAATATTTCTTTTCAAAAAAAAAAAAAAAACTTTCGAAAAAAAAATGTAATACAAGAATCATTTGAACAGATTATGCACTAGTATACTCAGAGAGAAATTGAAATGTCTGTCTCTGGTTTCTCAGAAATCTAAGAGTGCTGGATGAAAGTTTAAAAATATGCACTTTTGACATTTGCAACCTTAATATTGATGAGATGTAACAGAAGATTTTCAAATTCCATATCCCATTTTACCTTTGGGCTTTGCCGATTGAGAAAAGATCATTATTGAAATGAATATATAGGTGTTTTTCCCTTGTTACTATTAATTAGTTGTATGCTCGTGTGATACATGGAATAGAATAATATGCTTAAAAAAATACTTGATAATTTAAAGAACGAAATAATCATAATTTTATTGTGTATTATTTACTCGTGTATACATGTTTCTAATAATTGTAATTTTATTGCGTACAATTCTTTCACTTGGCGTAGAATTAATTAAATTGTTATTTATAGAACAGTACTTTCAAGTTTTTTAACTAATAAAAATGAGAATTAATGATGAATTTTTTAATATAAATTTAATTTCATGCTGAATATAAAAACTAAACTATGAAAAAGAGAGCATACAACATTTATGTAATTCCAAAATTATTATACACACATATCGCTGTTCAATAACTATAGTACAACAACTCTAAAAAAACATTTAGAATGTCGACGGTATTCATTTATCAAAATGAATTTTTTACGACTTTCATTCTCTATTATATATTCTTGAAAAAATTATTTTTCTCATCTCTTCATATGGTGTGATACATTCTCCAAAGGAATCACCATTCATAAATCCATTTTTTAAAAAATATCTAAAAGTACACGTCCTCTTATTACAAAAGATCCAAGGGAAGTAATATGACAACAAATGATAAATTCTATATGATTTATTATAGAATTTATCCACAATATTAATTGTTAACCACTTTTCACTCCAAAAAGAATTAAATTACATCGTCAAATATTATTATTATTGTATACCAGAAACTTAAATTTTTATTTATATATAGGTTCTCACTTATATATTAACATGTAAATGTGTATACGATTGAAAGTATGTAAAATAAAAGCATATATAAGCGGGTGAGTAGATATATATTTATATATTTATTTATTTATTATTTTATTTTTATTTTTTGAAAAATTTTTCGTCTCGAAAATTTAAACCGAGATATAACTTTTATTATATATATTATAATATATATTATAATTATGTATATTATAAATGCGTATAAAATTAAATATATATATATATATATATAAAAGATATTAGAGATTTAGTTAGAAGCTTAATTAGTTGAGAATGTGTATATATATTCTTAGAATAAAATAAATAAATAAAAGAGGCATATATAAGTAAGATAGTGGTTTTGACGGGAAAACTTGTATGTAGCCACTATTCTACTTTAATATATATAAGATTTGCTTTTTAGAGCATGATTAATGTGGGGGAAAATCCAAATTTGGGTCCCTCCCACAAACTCAAATAATGTATTGGTTTGGGGGTGGAAAATATTATTTTGACCGGGAAAAAAGCCGATTTTTCTCCTTCATTCAATTTGTCTCACTCTTATTATAATCCAATAAAATATTGTTACGTATCCAATTCATATTTTCCCTTTCACTTTTTCCCCATATATATTATTTGGAAACATATTTTTTTCCCTTGGCTTTTTTGCCCTTAGTTTTTTTCCCCAACATTAATCTTGCTCATATCACTTTTATTCAGAATGATTGTCTATGCCCCCATACTAGCAGCTTTATTCAAAATGATTGTATATTGCTTAAATTGTAGTCGAACCGGGGGTGGGCGGGGGACCAATTTTACGCAATATATGCTTCAGAAGAGGAATCAAAAGGTAAGGATATCGTGACAGCACAATCTGTCGAGAGTTAGGTATAGCAATCAATAATGAAGATCTTCGCCATGAGAAAAAATCGTCGATGCATGATGAGTGAAAGAAAGATATCCTTGCCATAAAAAGATAATTGATAGACACACCCTTGCGTGTATATACATAATTAGTTCAATATATATTGCACGTTACGTTTGAATAAGAGAAGAGAGACATGCATCGCTATCGATCTGTGTTGATTAATGACCAGAAAATGACATGGCTCTCTTAGATCAACCACAAATGGAAAAGATGCCATAGATTTTTTGTTTGGAAATAAAAGAGTCCATACATTTATAATACATTTTGTTTAGCTGTACGGGTCGTGTTTTCGTTTACATGCACGTTTGTTACTATGCCATCATTGTCAACAATATATGCGGAAAGTAATCTCCTTCGTTGAAGAAAAATTTCATAAAGCGTTGAGGAATGGGTATGGGTCGAATTATGTCGGCATATTTCCTTGGACCACGTGTGTGTATATATATATATATATGTACACATATAAACACTAAACAGTAGACTTCAAGATTTTGGTACAATGAGCAACTCTGTTAAATTTCCTAGAAATATAACGACACTTACCACACGCAAGATCACTCATGAGAGCGTCAATACGCCAAAAGACAGGAGCACCACGAGAAGCATCATCCTTGTTCCACGGCCCCTTACAGACCACAAACACGACCTGAGCACATTTTTAATTATTAATGGTAAAATGATAAGAAAACATAAATATCTCCCTCCCTCTCTCAGCAGTCAGCTTGTTGGAACCCTTCTTCCTTCATCTTCTCTCTCTCTCTCTCTCTCTCTCTCTGTGCGCACTTGTTCCTTCATCTTCTAGAATCACATGGTACCGTTATTGGTTGGAATTTGGGTAATCTGGAATTAGAATGAGAAATGAATTATCAAATTAAGTTCTCCGATCTCCCACAAGAAATGGTCAAGAAAAATATTTAAAGAAAATAATGGGTGAGATTAGTGGATCAAATCTCATAATTTGCATATCAGCTTGATCACTTTACTGTAAATTCTTTATCTTCCGATAAACCTTTCCCAGAAATAGACAACGTGACTATTTCCATTTCACTACCCGTTTTAAATTATTATGTTTGGATACAGCAATCAATTATGTTTTCTTCTGCAAGTAAAATAGTAATAATATTTCAGTTCTTTGTCGAAGTCGGAAGAGGAGAGATTCCGCAGTGAATGGAGGTTCGAGAAGATGAAGGAAGAAGAAGAGTTCCAAATTCAATTCCAACGTGCACAGAGGGGGAGTGTTTTTTTTTTTTTTTAATCATTAAAATGTACTTAGAAAAAATTAAATGGGAGAAATTTCCACTTGTCATTGAATTTATGGATGTCCTACCATATAAATATATACGACCGTGACTTTCACTATTTTGTCAGCCGGTGTGTAGAGAAGGGAGGGAGATGGTGGCATAGGAAGTGGCGGTTATTTTTCATTGATCAGCCTAGTGTATGTTTGTACAATTTAGAGTACTGATAAACTTCCATATTAGTTCATCAATTTGTTTACTAGTTGTGTATAAACAAGAAGAGTAAAATTGTCAATTATGGCATTTAAATAATTTGAGCTTTAGATATTTTAGGGTTAAAATTATAAACTGGTGAATTAATTGATAAACTGATAAGGAAGTGTAGCGTTACTCTACAATTTATTGTACATTTTTACTGTAGGTGTAGCTAGCCTTGCCGGTTAACATATCAACTTGTGAATATGACAATGCATAATTGATGCAATCTTGTTTTTTTATTGATGATATATGACGTGTATCATATCATTGATCCTTTATATTTTGCATTTTGTTAGTTTAACAATATTTGATGGTAGATGGTAAAAATATATGACCGCACTTTGCATTCATATCTAGAATAGTGGCAGTGGATAAAAATCTTCCAGCCTTCTATATAAAGGAGGCAAACTAGACTGAAAAAAACCATCTTCAGTTTCATATTCCAAATAGAAGGAAATTAGTGCTTCACCCTCCCTCTTGTCCAGAAAATGGCTCCAAGCAACAACCTTGATCTAGGAAATTACGTGCCAACTTTTGTAATGCTTCCGGTAAGTCTGGAGAAGTTTTATTAGGAAATGTATGTGTAATTCACATTACCTAAAAAAGAAACCCTTAACGAACTTTTTTTTCTCTTTAATGACAGCTGGGAGTTGTTACCAGAGAGAATGAATTCCCAGACCAAGATAAGCTGGAGCAGCAGCTCAAGGAGCTAAAAGCTGCTGGAGTTGATGGTATAATGGTGGATGTCTGGTGGGGAATTATAGAGGCAAAAGGTCCCAAACAGTATGATTGGTCTTCCTACAGGAAATTGTTCCTACTTGTTCAAAAAACTGGATTGAGAATCCAGGCTATAATGTCATTCCACCAGTGTGGTGGCAATGTTGGAGATGTTGTTTATATTCCTATCCCAGAATGGGTACTTGCAGTTGGAGAAAAAGACCCCGATATTTTCTACACTAACCGCGCAGGTACCAGGAACCCAGAGTACCTCTCGCTTGGCGTGGACAACTTGCCTCTCTTTGGAGGCCGAACTCCTGTTAAGGTATGACTTGGGATCACTTGGATTTAGTTAGTAACATGAACTCCTCTGCGTTATACGTTTTCTTGACATGTATAACTGCATTTGTATAGATGTATAGAGATTACATGAAGAGCTTTAGAGAGAACATGAGGGATTTCCTGGAAGCCGGAACCATTATTGACATTGAGGTAGGACTAGGCCCTGCAGGGGAGCTCAGGTATCCATCTTATCCAGAGAGTCAGGGATGGGTGTTCCCCGGCACTGGAGAATTTCAGGTGAGAAAAAGACTAATTTAGTAGATTATATTTGACCAATTTCTCAATTGTAACCGAAGAATTGATAACCTGATTGGCAGTGCTATGACAAGTACTTGAAGCAAGATTTTCCGATCTGGCAGCCGCAACCAAGGCAGGGCATCCTGAATGGGACCTCCCGGATGATGCAGGAACATACAATGACACCCCAGACAAAACTGGATTTTTCGCACCAAACGGGACTTACCAGACAGCGAAGGGAAAGTTTTTCTTAACATGGTACTCAAATAAGCTAATTTACCATGGGGATCAGATAATTGAGGAAGCCAACAAAGCTTTCTTAGGAGCTAAAGTCAAACTTGCTGCTAAGGTACAAGTTTTTAGACAAGTTATTATGTACAGTCTTATTTTTAGCCATGCGTGTATATAATAAAATGCCAGTCTATGCTGCACAAACAGGTTTCTGGCATCCACTGGTGGTACGAGGATGAGAGTCATGCTTCTGAGCTAACAGCAGGATACTATAACTTGAACAACAGGGATGGATACCGGCCAATTGCAAGGATGTCTTGAGATGAGAGACTCTGAGCAATCAGAGGAGGCTAAGAGTTCACCTCAGAAACTTGTGCAGCAGGTTCAAGTGTAAACCAATTTTGTATCAAAAATTCTTGAAAAATTGAAAACAGAAACTCCTTGACTTTGACTCATTCATGTTTGTTCAGGTTTTGAGTGATGCATGGAAGGAAAAAACCGATCTAGTGGCTGGCGAAAATGCTCTTTCAAGATACGATGCTTCAGCATACAATCAAATCCTTCTGAATGCCAGGCCAAATGGTGTCAACAAGAACGGCCCTCCACAACTGAAAATGGCCGGATTCACCTACCTTCGCTTATCCGACGAACTACTAGAAGAGAACAACTTCAGCCTCTTCAATACATTTGTCAAGAAAATGCATGCCGATCTGGTAAGCATCCCTTTTAACTTTGCTAAGCCAGTACTCTATTAATTAGGTGTAACCCTTTATTGCTATGCCGGACGTGTTTGCAGGATTACAGCCGAGAGGTAACGGATGTAGCTCCACTGAAGCAATCAAAGCCGAGGATTCCGCCTGATGAACTCTTTGATGCCACCACACCAACCAAGCCATTCCCATGGGACGAGAAAACAGACATGCCTGTTGATTAATGCATACCATGATATCACTGTGGTATTTTGGAGCAATAAGTATAGTTGTAAGAAATGTCATGTATGAAATGAGTTCAATAAAAGTAATGTCATGTATGAAATGAGTCCAAATAAGAGTATTCCAAGTTTCCCTTCTCCATGATCTGTACTGGGAAACTTTTGTCTGTTATGTGTGATGAAGGTAAATAAATAAATTTGTCGTTTCTTGAGTGACTTATAAGCTTTTAATTATCAGCTACCTTGTGCACCGTTAAATTTGTAAGATTGTCGCCATGCTTTCAATAACGTTTGAAGATGAACGAAGGATCGATAATCAGAAATAATGACTTGAATGTGACTGGTGAATCAATCACGTATTATTGTCACGTTTCTATCTTGGTGCGCCACCTCCAGCCCCCGGCTGATGGGGATGCATTTGTAAGCATTTGCATGTTGATATCAATCTCCAATATGATTAGTTACTAGCATTTTCAAATAGCCCACATGCATATAAAAACCCATAGTTCACTTGTTTCCATGTCAAGAGGACACTTCCAACAGTTGTTGAGAGGTCACTTTCAATTGCTATTGCTAATAAATTATAAATATGAAGATATGGGTCATCATTTGGGAAAAGAATTTCCAATATTCTAAATTCAAGGGGTGTTTGATCCTCTTTATCATTTCTCTTTATAATTTCACATATCACTGATTTGACTACTTTTCATTTATAATTACAAATTTCAAACTTATATTAAATTTACACCACTCATTTCACCTCTTTATAATTTCTCTTCATAATTCAATTCGAATAAATAGCTTCAAACAACCCCTAAATTCAATATTCTTGACCAATTAAAAATTTAAATGTGTTCAAAAGTCGTCTTTTTTTCTTTTTTTTTCTTTTTTTCTTCTTTTTTTTTTTTTTTTTGAGTAAGAAGATTTGTCATACAACTAAGGTCCATCGCAAAATCACGAGGGCATGCGAACCAAGGGATACAATGAAACTAATGATGCCCACAATGCAAAATTTGCTAATCTATGAGCAATCTTATTCTTGTCACGTGGAATGTGACAACAATGGCCACAACCCACTCTGTTGAATTGGGAAATACTACGTCTCAACAAAGGAGCTAAAATCCCATTAGAATCCGGATTCCGCAGTCCACACACCACCTTGAGAGCATCCGTCTGGGCCTCCTGTAAAGCCAGACCCCGATCTAGCATAATCCATAATCTATACTCGAGAGCCATAGTTTCCGTCGCCTCCACACCAAACACATCCCCCAACCGCATGCCAAAAGCCACCTCAATCACCCCCCGCCTCTCGCCACACCACTTCCCCCCAACCCTCTGAAGCCATCCTTCACTGCCGCATCGGAGGCTAAAATGACCCCATTAGTGCACCCCCTCGCACCCTTCTATTCCACCATCTCCGGCACAGCGGATTGTGCTCAAAAGTCTTAATTTAACAATAAATTAGATCTTTTGAATCCACATATCAGTTATTGATTTCGCCATGAAAGATAAAGTAGATACTCCAGGCACGGCCATCTTAATGAATGTGAAGACGAAACCATATATCTCAACTCAATGTTCAAACAAATTACACCAAAACTTGCGAGTCTCTTTTTCTTCGCATTGGATTTGTTGATAGCTTAATCATAGCTGAAGTAGAAAATGTTTTATAACTGGTCATAAACTCGCCAATTAACTAAAAATTTTACAAACAATACATTTTTACGCCAGTAGTTGTAATATTCACAGGAATTATATATCTATATCAAAGAAAAACCCTACAAGTTTTAGGCACACTATGCTACTTAATTCGTACATAATTAAATTATTATATTATGCATCTTTAATAGAGATATGCATCAATACGTTGATTTCACATACCACGAATGTCATTTCATTGTAAATGCCGATATATACAATACCATTTCTTTACTTATTCCTTGAAGTTTTTTCTTCCTAATCATGATTATTAGCAAAATCATTCTAGTTTAGAGAAAGTAGACGGGGTTCACAATGAAATGAAGAGAAGATTTCTATCCTTTCCATGGAATCTTGTACTCTCAAGGCATTAATGAACCAGCTCCTCTATAAACAAAGCTAAAAACTGGAAAACAATCGCCTTAGCTATATGTTGAATGTATAAACACACTATCTACTTGCGAGAAACTCTTTTAACACATCATCAATGTAGTGCATGGTGCCGTCAAACCAGAGTGGCCTTACCTCAGTGCTGACGAGTCACCACCCCAAAAATAACATGTTAAAAATTTCACAGTGGAAAGTAGCAGTTAATCCTCTGGAAACATATCTCGGTCATGACTCACGAGTGAAAAATTTCTTTCTATCATAAGATAATTGGCCACGAATAAGCACCTTACAAGTTTTTGGCATTATGCAATGCAATTGGTACATAAATTTATATATCATGCTTCTTTAATTGAGACATGCATCGCTATCGATTTGACATTCCATGGTCATTTCAGCCTAGACAATACCGTTAATTTCTTCTTTAATCGACCACGTACCATAACACGTTAAAGATTTTTCCTTCCTGATCATGATCATTAATTGTGTAGCAAAATCATTCTAGTTCATGTACCAACAAGGCCGCTGATTATATTTCACTACCTACCCTAATCCCATCCCACCCGTCCCCCTACCCATCGAAACCCCACCCCCCCCTTCTCATAAAAAATCTAAATTTACATAAACATGTATAAACAAATGAAATTGGCCTCACACCATCAGTGCAAATGAGTCACCCTCATGGGGTGACTTCTTCGAGTTGGTAGTCATACTACACATATGAAGATTTGCAGCCGTTCTCCATGAGGCAAGCAAATATTAAAAAGGTGGTACATAAAACTTTAACACAGTCGCTATTTTGGTAAATTTAATAAACATTCATTGAACTTTCAAAATGTAATCACTTACTAAACTTTGAAATGTAATCCTGTAATGTCCATTATTCACTACTCCAAAGAAGTATTTTTTAATACACAATTCTGTTAAGGTTCCTAATTTTCGTGGTTGTGATTCATTATATTATGAAGCTGGTTTGTCTTTTTGTTTTTGGGTTTTTTTTTTTGGCGGGGGGTGGGGGTGGGGCGGGGGTCTTTATTCATGGTTGTTGTAACTTGTAGCAGTTTGACGTTTATATTTTGATTGATTATATAATAATTCATGCTAAAACTGTAATTAGGAAAAATAATGAATTGAGCAAGCAGGCCCATACTTAATTTTGTGAAGATCATGGGCTACTATGATGAAAGACCTAGTCTGACGTGTGATTGTAAAGCCCAATAGAATAATCCTCTTTTAGGAGCCCACCCAGGCCATTTAGAGGACAATCTTGGTTGTATTTTTTATCATTGCTTGATTTGCTAAAAATTTCTCTTTTTTTTTTTGGTTATTTATTTATTTATTTATTTTTTGGGTTGTTTTTTTTTTTTTGCAGGAGGGGGGGTGAGGGGGGACGCAGAATACTTTGAAAGTGCTTCAGAGTCAATTCTATCTGAAAATAAAATACAAGATTGGAAATGAGTGAAGACGAACTATGAGAACCAATTTCCCTATTGAAATAGAAAATAGAAAAATTGACATGTATAAATATATAACTTATTTTCTAGAGTGTTTCTTGTTTCACAATAACCACAAAACGCCGTACTTGCATAAATCAACCACAAATAGAAAAGTTGGCATTTTTCGTCCAGTTTAAACTGTCTTTACTCAAGGATTTTTGGGCATCCCCTTCATTTCCATTTCTATAAATTCATGCAGTTTCTCAATTCATTTCACCAATAACAAATCACAATCATCTTCACGTACTATATGGCAAGCATTTTAACTTTTGAACTCAATAGTCTGCTGAAGAAAAAGACAATTCCGCAGCCTAAAAAATCGCTTCCTTCAACCCCAATTTGCCTTGACCCGACAAATGGGAGTGGAGGACTCAAACCTACACGACGCTCTTCCGATCTCAGTTCACTCAGAATGGTTAAAGGCCCTCAGCCTCAGGCTGTCACAACTGATGCTCTTACTGAGGTGAGTAACCTGAAATCTTTCATCCTCGTTTTCTCCCTTACTGTAGTATTGAACATGATTGGACAGGATGCCGTGCACGCATTTTTTCTTTTTTTTCTGAGAGATTGATAATCCTTGGTGTCATGATCTCCACCAGCAACAGGAAATGTGGCAGAGAAGAAATCAAACCAAGTCCACGTTTCTTATATCATTGTCTAAAATACTCCAAAAATCACTCACCATCAATCTTCTTTTTCAAGTGGTCCACCCAGATTCCAGAAGAGTTTTCTTCTTTTTTCTGCTCCCACACCACATAATTTAAAAATTGAACCTGTACAAGTTTCTTTAACTTGAGATAATTTCTTCAAGTAATACCATGTTAAACTGTCATCTGTGAAAAGTTTGTCTCGTTGTGTTAGAGAACCGCCCCAAAATCAGACAGAAGCAAGTTGGCAATGGCAAATTATGTACCAGTTTACGTCATGCTTCAGGTAAAGTCTTGATAGTACTAAGGATGACTCGATGGTAACAGCAGAAAACAAATAGTGTACTTATTTTTGGTTATTCTTTGACAACAGTTGGAAGTTATTACATTAGCGAATGAATTCCTGAACCAAGAAAAGCTAGAGAAGCAGCTCAAGGAGCTGCAAGCTGCAGGAACTGATGGTGTAATGGTTGACGTCTGGTGGGAATCTTAGATCGGAAGAGCGTCGTAAACAGTATGATTGGTCTTCTTACAGGAAACTGTTCCAACTTGTTCAAAAATGTGGATTGAAACTGCAAGCCATAATGTCATTTCATCAGTGTGGCGGCAATATAGGAGATGCTGTGAACATCCCTATTCCAGAGTGGGTACTTGCAATCGGAGATAAAGATCCCGATATTTTCTACACTAACCGATCAGGTACTAGGAACAGAGAATACCTCTCACTCGGTGTGGATAATCTGCCTCTCTTTCATGGACGAACTGCTGTCGAGGTATAACTTGTAACAACTCAGGTTTAGTTAATATACTATGAGCTATTGTTTTGGATCTAGATAAATGCATTTGTAAAGATTTACAGTGACTACATGAAGAGATTTAGAGAGAACGTGTCGGATTTTTTGGAAGCCGGAAACATTATTGACATTGAGGTAGGACTAGGCCCTGCAGGAGAGCTCAGATATCCATCTTTTCCAGAGACACAAGGATGGAAGTTCCCTGGAATTGGAGAATTTCAGGTACAATATTTGTCTTATGTTCGGATTTCGTTATTACACTCAAGACTGCCTAATCTGTAGCAGAATTTGTAAATCACACAAGAACTGATATTTTGAGTTCAGTGCTATGACAAGTATTTGAAAGAAGACTTTGAGGAGGCTGCAAAGAAGGCAGGGCACCTGAAATGGGACCTCCCAGATGATGCAGGAACTTATAATGACACACCTGGCAGAACAAGATTCTTTGGTCCAAAAGGGACTTATCAGACAGAAAAGGGGAAGTTTTTCTTAACATGGTACTCTAACAAGCTATTAGAACATGGAGATCAGATACTTGAGGAAGCCAATAAAGCTTTCATCGGATGCAAAGTCATACTTGCAGCTAAGGTGTATACATTCAATTTAAGCTGTAATACAAGAACGCTATTAATCTGTCATTATGGACTTCTGGTTCTTATTTTTGTTCATCTATAACCAAGGTTCGATTTTGCTCCATAAACAAGTTGCCGGCATCCACTGGTGGTACAAGCATGAGAGTCATGCTTGTGAGCTAACATCAGAATACTATAACTTGAAAGACACGGATGGATACCGGCCGATAGCAAGAATGCTTTCCAGACATAATGGAACCTTAAATTTCACCTGTCTTGAGATGAGAAACAATGAGCAACCAGCATATGCTAAAACTGGACCTCAAGAACTTGTACAACAGGTTGAACTATTAGCCAATTTTCCATGACATAAATTTCTTGAAATTTTGAAAAATGGGAATATTTTTTTAGACTTTTACGCACATGGCCTCAATGTCATACAAGTTCAGAAAGGCCAGGTAAAACCAAAATTTTGGATTGTTTCATGTTCCTGTGTGACATCAAATATAATTTTATTTTAACACAATACGATGCCTGCTTATGCACAATCTTTTGCAGGTTCTGAGTGGCGGATGGACTGAAAACATTGATATAGCCGGTGAAAATGCACTTTCAAGATATGATCGTGCCGGTTACAATCAAATCCTTCTGAATGCTAGGCCAAATGGTGTGAACAAAAATGGCCCTCCAAAGTTGAAAATGGCTGGAGTGACCGACCTTCGTTTATCAGACAAGCTCCTCGAGCTGAAGAACTTCAAAATATTTAAGTCATTTGTGAAGAAAATGCATGCTGATCTGGTAAGCATATTTTTTGATCAATGAAAAGGATTGAATAGAAGAAGAACGTGAAAAAGTCCGTCAATTATAGAGCTACCTTTTGTGCGTCATGTTTTCACTGGATTACACCCAGAGGTCACAGATATCGAAGCTCCACTGCAGAAGTCAAAGCCAAAGATTCCAATTGATGAACTTCTGGAAGCAACTAAACCAATCGATCCATTCAAATGGAATAAAGAAACAGACATCAGTGTTGGTAGCATTTTAGCAGACTTCATTGACTATTTGTTCGACGAGTTCTCTTCTATTCTAAATTTATTTCCAAATTCTAATATGAAACAATTAGTACCTTGAAAAGCTGAGAAAGCCCAATATCTGTGATCATGTAAGAATGAATTTTTACCAAGTTTCCACTTCCACTTTGTACAGGAAATGAATAAATAATACATAAGGACTTAGGTTATTCTTGAACGGCATCCTACGTTTCGATATGGTATTAGAGTCAATGAAGTACAAACAAGTAATCTATTCTACTAAAAGCTTAGTCGAGCACTAAAATTCCAAGATAGTTGTGCTAAAACTAGCCTCTGTACATTAAATTAATTTGCAAATTCATCATGTTACAAGCTAAACTAAGAACAAATAACTTTTAAACACAAAATCATCCCACACTGATTAAGATTTAAGACAATATATTTTAGTCATTTCTATTTCTGAATCTCTAAAATTCAGGCAGCTATCTGCACATAACTGGTTGAACGCAATCCTGAGGACTCCAAGTAAGTTGCATAGGATCATTACATGATCTTACATGCCTCGAATCCAACTACTAGACAAAAAGTCTGCTTCAGATTATAAAAATGTTATACATGACTAAATTTAAGTTAGAAAAGAAGTAACGATACATATCCATGGATCATTTTATGGCCTATTCACTAAGCTGCAGCAGTGACTGTAACATAATAACCCACAGAAAATAAGCTATGAATCATACATAAAACCCCTCCAATTGACAGGAAGTGGTGGTGCGACAAACCGCATGAAGCTCTTGATTTACTGTTTGATAGTGTCCCAATAACCAGCATCGACAACCCAATGGCCAGTATCACCCTGCAGAAATTCATAGTAAAATTCACAATTTTAGTTCTCAATATACATGTACACGGTCACACTTTAGGCACCCTGTAATAATTTGTTTGTGAGAGACAGATTTTAGTGTATTAACTTTTACACCAATAATTGCAAATGTCCCTTTCAAAACATGTGTTACTAAAAAAAACTGTACCATGAAAAGAACTTATGAATTTTCACCCTACAAGTAAAACCAGTTATGTTTAACTAATTATTAATTGAATGCTAAGTTTAGCATACTCAAATTTTTGAATGACAGGGTATCTGAGAAAACTAAACAACGAACAGAGATCTCATGTATCTTGACTGAACGAGGATCCTACCATGTGAAAAAAAGGCAAGCCATGGCCAACTGCCTACTTGGAGATGATTTTTGAAGCTCCTCCTCTGTGCAAATTTTACAACCTCCAATCAAGTTTGCAATGACATGGGCTAGGCAGAGAAGTCCCGCTGCTGCTAACCCAAGAAGATAGGCTTCATGGCTTGGCTCTTTGCACTCGAAGATCCATAGCCTCAAATGCTTTTCCTATTTCCACATAAATAAAACCAAATGAACAAGTATGTAAAAAGTGATGAAAAATCAAGTTTCAGGATTAGTACGCTCAAAAGAACCAAAGTAGGGAATATATGCTAAGGATAAATCACGCAACATGTACTTGTGTTAACGAGGTTAACATTTTAAGATAAAACCCGAAACCTAGTACCTGGTTTTGAGCCATGTCAGCTTTGATTCCAAGAATTCCAGCTACTACATCTATTGCCACAATCAACAGACATGCAAAGATGCCAATCACTTTACTCATTTTCAGGGAGAAGAAAGATACACACACAGACACACACTAGACTCTTTCACCCGCAGTCTCTCGCTCTATCTCTCAAAAGATTTCTTTATTTTTTTACTTGAAAGAAAAGTGGAAATTATGTATGAAATATCTGGTAATAAAACAACAACATGGTGGGAAAAAAGCTTCTTTTGTCAATGGTGTGGTGACTTTATATTGCTTTTGTGCCTCCTTTTATGTTCATCGGGATTCCTTTGATGGGAGAACAGGAAAAGTGGGGGCACAAACCAGCTATATATCGAGCAGTGTGAATAATTTGGCTGTGGAAATCCCTCTACCAAATTCATAAAGTAATTCGGTGCATCTGCATAATATACTGGTTTTCTTTTTGACTTTGATGAATACAAGGAGGGAAATCATATTATTATTGTTTAAGTCAGTTAATTTCCATATATTTTTCTATAAGATTGCCTGCCAAATATAAGATTGATTACATTGGCTTGACGAATTTAAAGTCATTATTGTCTTGATTATTATAAATATTGTATGTGTACGTAAAAAAGTAATTAATGAGAAAGTTTATTAAACTCGGTACTCTAAATAAATAGAGTAGAAGATGACAAGAGTGATGAAGGGAAGAGGCACATCAAATGGGATTCAAACTTAGATAGTCTTGGTAAGAGGTTAAGCCTTTATCTACTAGGCCAACTCCTTAATCCCATATATATATATATTTATTTATATATATACACATTAAATTAACTTCGTACTAGAAACTCTTATTTATTCACTACCCGTATTTGGGTTCTAGTTAAATGTAATAGAAAATGTCAAAATATTGTTCTGAGTTTTCCCTTTCAACAAATATATAAATATATATATATATATATATATATATATTGTTCCGAGTCTGTGAACACGTATGATAGTTTTCCCTATAAGTTCCAAACAATGCTATAATTATCCAAAGTAGAAAATTCCTTTTACGGTTTTATTTTTGTATTTTCTAATTTTTTTTACATAATAACTAATGCATTTTCACGGATCAAATAATAATGCATTTTCGGGCCATACCCACTATTTCATTTGGGCTAATCAAATAGGGACAACACCAAGCCCAAACCATCTCCTACCCATCTCCGCGCAGGGATCCCTTCTTCTCAGAGCTTCACCTCTGTCAACAATCTCAGTTACAATCATCAGCAAAGGAAGGTACTTTCTGCTCTTTTAACGCTTCAATTTGCTTCGTACGAATTATAGATAAGCTGAATTCTCGCTTTCTTCTCTATAGAGCAACATATGTTAACCTAGTTATTTATTTTTCCCCGATCTTTACTGCCAGTTTT
Source organism: Nyctanthes arbor-tristis (assembly GCA_963692815.1). NCBI lineage: Eukaryota > Viridiplantae > Streptophyta > Magnoliopsida > Lamiales > Oleaceae > Nyctanthes > Nyctanthes arbor-tristis. Next base: position 2,156 of record CAVNYN010282825.1, on the reverse strand, counting down.
TTGCCCCGAACAGTTTTCTTTCGCTTTGTGTGTGTGTGTGCGCGCTGCTGGTGAGTTTAATTTATGATCATTCTTCTAATTCCTTTTATTATTATTATTATTATTATTAATTTTTGTTTTTTAAAGGATCATGTGCAATATTATGATATTTTATTATTTTTATTTTTGTCAATCCTAAGATAATTTTTTGAATCCCTCGGTTATCTGGTTGGCCACATCATTTTGACAGAGTTCATACCAATCGCTTTTGGAGGATTTTTGGGTGTTCTTAGTATTGGAGATGCTCTTACATGAAATGCTTTATGCTGAAGACATTCCCATCAATTAAAGAATCTAATAATAATATATGAAAATGAATATCTCGTCTTAGAATAATATGACTTTTATGATTACTCTTAAATTTTATAAACTAATCTCGGCAGCATTTCTCTTAATCTTGGCAAGGCGCAATGCTTTTTACCTGATTTCTATAGTCTGTCAATTATTATGATCCCGAGACGAAAAGCCCCATCTTTGTGTGCCGGCGAGCTGACCTCGTCTAAGTGTATTCGTTGCGTGCTTCTCTTTAGTTTTTTCTACTGAAGGGGCGAGGAAGGCAATATTGCTCAATTAAGAAGGATCTTCTGGTTACAATCGGAATATTTTGTGCTTTTCTTGAATGTTGATGGATATTATTTGTTATCTGGATTTTCAGGGTTACAAAAAGATCCTGATTATCAGTATTGTACCATGGGCGCTGAAGAGAAAGATGCAATGAAAGGGCTGGATTGGAAAAATATTGGTCAATCAGCAAACAGTGATCCCAAAGCTGAAACACTTGTAAAGAAACGGCTTCCGAAAAAGACTAGGCAAATTCCGGACTATTATTTCCTTCCTCGAAGATCCTTACCATTTACAATTGCTTTCTATGGAGCATGGATAGTCGCCGGAGTTGGTGCTGGCATGCTGACAGAAATCTGGATAAACAAGAAAGTAAAAGGTTTGTCATTTACATGGATTCTTTAGTTTCACAAGATCGAATATTTTTACCATGAACGTGAATCATCTTCTTTTGGAAGTAGTATCGAACTTTTCATTAATATCTACACTAAACAATCAGTATCATAATCGAACTTACCTCAGCTATGTTCTTTCCCAGACGATGGAGGTGTAATTTGGGAGTTTGACAAATGATGGATGGATGATTGAAGATCGACACCATGACACTTTGATCATCTGAATATATGTAGTGCTTCTTCAGCTTCTTTGTGTAGGATGGCAAAAACTTCCCAGTTTGGATTATTTTTAGCAATCCATTAATCACAACTCCAAGTTCAGCTGCCATAAATTTCTTTTCTACCAAACTCGTTGTCCATTTAGTTTTTTATGTGAATTGTTATTAAGAGTCTATTGCCTTCTGCTTGAACACTGTACCATGAAAGCAGATATTGCATATATGCATGCATTTCTTTCTAAAGCTTTTCCCCCGATGTACCGTTGTCTCAACTCTCAACGGGTGAATACACAGGGCCTGTTTAAAATGTAACTGTTCTAGAACGGACTGAATTTAAGTTACAATGTCGTGCGACACGTTCCTTCTTTCACCCGTCACTGGTTATACAGAGATCCGAACGAAAATAACCAAAACCAAATCTCTAAGTCTGTGCACTTCGACATTTGTACAAAAAATTTACATACCGGTGCCGTGCCATATATTCAATCCGTATAATTAGTTCTACCTGTGACTTTTTCTTCACCTAAAAATATTCACACACCATTTGTCTAGTACCATTACAACACCACCAATCACATAATGTGGAATTTCTCGCCCCCATTGAAACAAAAATATGAAAATGTAGCAATTGCAACAATGAAAATAGAGCGTGAGTAAACCTCAGAGGAAATGATAATAATAATAATAATAATAATAATAATAATAATAATAATAATAATAATAATAATAATAATAATAATAATACAATGTAAGGTTTTGAGCTAATTATAAATTGATATAATACATATAACTTGTATAAGTTGAAAAAAAAAAAAAGGGATTGAAATTGCTAAAAAGCCTCCAAATTTTCTTACCATGGATCAAGAGAGAGAACAAAAAGAAACACTGCACTATTACCCAAACAATGAATTACAGATCAAAAGAAAAGAATGAAAACAAAATA